>JAHWXV010258877.1:0-14022 GCA_024586415.1 Phrixothrix hirtus | reverse complement strand
GGTATTACTTTTTTAAGAAAAGTTAAAATTGCCGAAACAATTGTCAAATAAAAAATATAAATTTGGGCGAAGACCTTTTAAATTATTAGATTAATTAATAAAATAAGTAAACGAACTATTCTTACAACTATTGTGAAAATCTAGGATCTTTAGGTCTTCTAAGTGCATCGACTATCAATTTCAAAGATATGCATTCAAAAATTGTGGTTATTAAATATTGACTGGAATGACGATATACCTTCTGATATTAAAAATAACTGGAAACATTTTCACGAGAATTTAAAAGAAATCATCAATTTAAGAATTACAAGGGGAGTTATATGCAAAGAGCCTAAAACTATTAAGCTTCATGGTTTCTGTGATTCATGTAAAATGCATATGCAGCATTGATATATTTGAAATCTACAAATGAATATGATATAAATACATCATTACTGTGTGCAAAGACAAAAGTAGCACCTTTGAAAGATTAGAGCTTAATGGAGCTCTATTACTAGCTCAATTAACATATTATAAAACTGAAGTATTATTTTTGGACAGACTCTCAAATAGTCCTTTGCTGGTTAAGAACACCATCAAATCACTTACAGACATTTGTTAGTAATCGGGTGTCTGAAATTCAACAATTAACTGACATTGAATACTGGCGTCATATTGCAAGTAAAGATAATCCTGCAAATATTGCTTCACGTGATATTTTTCCCACTGAACTTATAAATTATTCACTTTGGT
This sequence comes from Phrixothrix hirtus, assembly GCA_024586415.1. Lineage (NCBI taxonomy): Eukaryota > Metazoa > Arthropoda > Insecta > Coleoptera > Phengodidae > Phrixothrix > Phrixothrix hirtus. Next base: position 13,290 of record JAHWXV010258877.1, on the reverse strand, counting down.
AGAATGGTCCAAATTGGCTTTCCACGCATATTTTGGAATGGTCAACATTTGATGTATGTTTTCCGAAGAAATTACCTGAAATGCGACAGGCACAACGAACATTCCTCTCAATCCAAATATGTGCATTTTACTTTTTTAATAAATATTCAAAATTATCTAAACTAAAACGAGTTGTTGCTTATTGCCTCAGATATAGTCATCAGCAAGTATTAAGTGCTACGAAGCTTGCTCAATCTATGAAACTTTTAGTAAAACTTTTAAGGGGACATTCAGCATCGGCCCCCTCCGATTTCATTCCGCTTGATATATGTTATAGTACTATCCTTCCACTAATTAATCTTAGTCACTTGATGCAACTCTCAAGCAATAGTTAGAAACATGAGTTGTGAGTGTTCCATGGTCCATATATATTGTGGATGAAAGCCTGTTTTTAACAATCGCCAGCTGGGAGCGATCTGCTAGTAGTACCAGCGTACACGCAACGCAGGTTCAAGTCTGTTTATTTTGTCTTCTTTCGTTTTTTTGTTTTTTTATTTGTAAATAAATATAAATTAAAATAAATTAAAAACACAACTATAATAAGTGATGTAACGTTTTCATTATTCACTTTTCTCCTTTTTATTCTCATCTCAATGCATTCTTATGTATAATATTAATATGTAGGAAATAAATATATAAAATGAATAGCAATGATATTTACAGATGAAAAAAGACAAAATAAAAAGACTCGAACCTGCGACGCGTGCATGCTGGTACTACTAGCTGATCACCGTATGCTCCCGGCCACACTGCTCATTGAAAACAGGCTTTCGTCCATAATATATATAGACTGTGCAAAACTCACAACTCATGTTTCTCGCTATTGCTTGAGAGTTGCATCGAGTGATTTTAAGATTAATTAGTGGAAGGGTACTATAATATATATCTAGCAGAACGAAATTGGATGGGCCGATCCTGAATGTCCCCTTGTTAGCTAAAACAAAACACTTAGTACTGAAATAAACCAATTAAGCAAAGGCAACCCGCTTAACTCTAAAAGTAGAGTATTAAACTTAACACCATTTATAGATGTGGAAGACTTACTCAGAGTGGGCGGTAGGCTAAAGCATTCATGTTTGCCATACAATAATAAACATCAACCACTATTAGATGGTAAACATCCTTTGACAAAACTTTTATTTGAACATGAACATAGAAGATTATTACATGCTGGCCCACAATTCCTACTGTCAACAATAAAACAAAGTTATTGCTCAAGTAATGCCATGAATATTGGTAAGAGCATTATCAGATCATGTATTTCTTGTTTCAAATGTTCTCCAATACCTGCAACTTATATTATGGGTGATTTACCACCACTCAGCGTCAACCCAATGACACTGTTTTCTGTTACTGGTGTTGATTATGCAGGTTATTTTTCAATTAAAGACCGCAAAGGACGTAGTTATAAAATAGAAAATCCGCATTTGTTTATTTATTTGCTTTTCTGTAAAAGCAGTGCATTTAGAGCTCGTCACAGAATTAACAACAAATTGTTTTCTATCAGCATTAATACGTTTTACATCTAGACGTGGTGTACCTCAACATATCTATTCCGACAACCCAGCTTGTTCATCAAATTTCGGCGGTTTATGGGAATCTAATATAAAGAGTGCCAAGAAACATATTCTCTAAGTAGTTGCAAATACCCCCTTAACTTTTGAAGAATTTTACAGAGTTTTGGTACAAAAGAGGCAACATTGAATTCAAGACCCTTACATCCACTATCTTCAGATGCTCATGATTATCTCGCACTCACACCTGCACATTTTTTAATTGAAAAATCATTACTAACATTACTTGACACTAATATTATAAACACCCATACTAATAATTTATTAAGCTACCAGTTACTATAATAAATTCAACAAAGTTTTTGGAAACGATGGTCAAATGATTATCTACAACAATTACAACAATGAGTTAAATGGAAGCAATACTCTGATGAATTAAAAATTGGTATAATGGCTCTTCTAAAAAATGAAAATCTGCAACTTCGACAATGGCTACTTGGAAGAATAATAGAAGTTTACCTAGGTAAAGGTGGAATAATTAAAGTTGCTACCATCAGAACCATGAAGGGTGAATATAAAATAGCACTCACAAATATTTATTCATTACCATTAAGCGATAGTGATAACAACAATAATAAGATGATGAACACATAAGTTTGCTTTACCAGTAACATCATATTAACCTAAAATTAAAATGTTATTGTCTTAAGACCTTTTCGGAAACTGTTACTAATTTCATAACTTGAACAAACTAATCATGTGACCAGATTAACCGGGTTCTATTGGAAACTACTCTAAAACTTTACGGTTTTCAAGCGCAAATTTATACTCGCAAATTTACTTGTTTTTCTAACCTAAAATAAAATGGCTAAACAGAAGAAACTGATAATGTTTTTACTACTAAATGAAATAATTAACGAGTATGAGAGTGATAATGAAGTTGTAGAACAATTTATTTTATTAATCGAAAAACTATTTTGACATTTCTTATTGACAACCACCGTTATTAAATGACGTCAATGTTTTGGCTGCGTTGTGATATTTTACATCTAAAAGTATTTTCACTATACCACTCTGCTTTTACGCACGCAATCTACAAAAAATTGAGGTTATTTTGTAGGTTTTAAATATTTATCCTACAATCGACTAGGGTTGGCAGAAGGTCAACCTAGTTATGAACCGAGTTAAACGGATTGATATCTTTGAACAGGGGTTATTCAATAACCTAAAGTTTACGAACGTATTTTATTAACCCGAGTCACAACCCAATCAAGTAGGTAAATTTTTCGAAAAGGCCTTATGTCTATTAGCATTAAATTTATAATAAGAACCTAATATTTAAACACAAGCCGTTTAAGGCGAGGGGCATGTAATATTTAAAATTGCATGTTATTATTAAGTAGCCTAGATACAAAAACAATAAAAATTTTATTCATTAGTAGTTACAAAATGTAATTTAATTAAAAAATACAGATTAAAAACAAAGACCAATTTCAAGATTACCAAAACTACAGTACATTTTATCGAAATAAAAACATACATTTTATAATAATTAATCCTTAAATAACTTATAATTAATAAGCAGCAGTGTTAGTAAAAGCAAATTTAGATGATTTTGAAGGAATATCTGGGATTACTTTTTATTAAAACAACTGGCAACCTTGATTCTAAAATGTACATTCCTAGTAAATGTAAACTGACACTGAAAACAAAAACAAGGTAGTATTTATATTTGTAAGTACGTTTCATGGTAAAGCACATACGTGAAAATTTACAAAAACATTTCTTTAATTAGATTAAAAAATTTTACAGATTTGCATTCACAAAAGGCTGGGATGCATGTCTTCTATAATGCTTCTTATATCCAGGACACCCTGTACATTAAGTCAGATATGAAAATTCAATATTCCAAATATCTGACATTCATAACTTTAATTTAGGTACTTTTTTTTATTATAAACTATTAAAATATAAATAATATACTTCTGAGTCAGTTAAAGGCTAGTATCACAAAGAAATAAACGGGCATTAACAAATATGACACAAAATTTCTTTGTACTATAAATTAGAAATTAGCAGAGTAAAGGTTAAATAAAGAAAATGGTAAGTTGGTGATGTTTTGAAACATTATTACTTACACAGATTAAGACATATTAGTTATAGAAGACTAAAAATTGGTTTTCGTTTGTGTATTTTCCTAATTTTATTCAAACATGGACTTGAAATCATGAAAGTACACTTCCACTCTAAAGAGATTTTGCTAAACAAACTTACACTTATTTGGTTTGCCATTGCCTGATAGCAGATTCAGTTGATTGCACTGATGCACACTAGTCAAACATAACATATTTGGCTGACTTGTTAAAGGATACATATTAAAGAAACTACATTCATGTAGTGTATATCAGTGCACTCAACTGAATTTGCTATAAAAATTGAACCTCATACTGCTGCAACAGAAGAAAAACATTTCACTGACTTGTAACTTTAGTCATTTAAAAAATGCAAATAGATTTTTACATATAATGTGAAAAATGTTAATCTAAAGATGAAGGGTAATTAATTTAGGTACAATAAAATACAGTAGAACTCGCTTAAAATGAGCTTGGTTATAATGTACTCTCTCATTTAGTAAACATTTATCAATTAATGTTTTGAATTTGCATTATTTACTTACTAAATTGTATTTTCCATTTATGTCAGACATACTTATTAGAAGTAATGGGCAAAAATTTAAATACTTTTAGAATCTGTTACAGCTGCAAAGAAACATTGGTAAGTTTTCAATTCTGTGAAACTAATACAGAGTGATTTTAAAATCCACCAACAAACTTTAACACAATATTGTAGAGGCTTAGTCACATCCATTAACAAGAAAATCACATAAAATAGAATACTATTTTGGAAAAACTTAAAAATGTTGACTTTTGAGAACTGTAGGAAAATGTGAATACAAATAAATATATCTACACAAATTCTACATGTTGTAGATGAATAACATTTTATTTAATATTTAATTATAGAATGGCATGTTTACTTTATGTGTATACTAACCTATCTCCACTGGGTGATGACTTGTAAAGGTGAATTCAGTGTTATTTTTTACTTATGCTTTTATTATCCCCAGTTTATTTGTCAATAAATATGAAAGATGGGTGTTGTAAGAGTAATAAAATATTCGTATTTAAAAGAAATTAATTTAAAAATTTAAAAAAATATGTCCATGGATGGGTTTTGAACATCCGATTGCTTGGTTAATAAATTTCAGTGGTTGAAATGCGCTATTTTTTATTCTACTAAAATTGATAATAACTTGGAATTGGTTAATAATATGTAAATAGACCTAGTCTTATCTTGTAGAACTTTTAATTGCGAACATTTTTTACATTTACATATTTACTGTAAAATCAATTGGGGAGATAATGTAAGCATAAGTTATGACTTACATTTTTAGTCATTTATAGTTTATGCAGATAAAAATTTTAATCACATTGAATTATACTAAAAACCATACCCCAATTTTTATAAGTAACAATTTTGATATTTCCTTTTCTAAAATTCATTTTCATATTCATTAATCTTGTTACAATTTAAATTGGATTTAAGCCCTAGAGAGGCTTATAACTATGCTTGCCAGGTGGAGGGTGCAATCAGTTAGCAAAGTGTAAGATCACAGGTCTTTATTAGCTAAAGATATTCTGTGACAATCACCTGGGAAGGGCTTATAATACATGAAAGTCGTCGTAAGACGATGAAGAGAGCGCCACTATCTTTATTTTGGAAATTAGCTATCTTAGCCAAGAAAGCTAGAAATGGTAAGACTGATGGATAACTCTAATAGGAAATATTATTTAGTTAAGTGTGATTATGTCCCTGAATCACTCAATGTCAGGCATCATACATACATAACATTGAATAAACTATTTTCCAAAGATTGCTGTTACACTTTGATTTACCTTAAAAATAATGTAAGTCTAATATTAAAAAAGTTTGGTTATTAATCATTGCAAAAATTATCGCTACTTGACAAATTTAGACTTTGTTTAATTAAAGATCATAGTTAATGCTATGTATCTGCTAAGTAAAAATAAATTAACTTGATACATATGGGTCATCCTGTATATGTATATATTTCTACGTGAGAATACAACTATCAGCAAAATTACATTAAGAATGTCAAACAAATTAAATACTCTAAAACTAAATGTGTGATGACACAAAAAATCTAATTCACAATTCCTTATAGCACTGCCTAAATATTAATAAATGTATTTCGCAATTACATGTGCTAAAATCAATGCAACGATCTCTTGAAGTAAACTTCTGAGTTACTTTAATTAAGTAATGTATGATGTATGACGTCGGGTGTTAATACATAGAAGATCTTGCCTTTATAATTTGATATACCTCATTTTAATTTCGATAAATGGAATTCTTTTTACTCAACAATGATGGACTATGTGCTAAGGAGTGCTTCCAAGAATGGGATAACTTGAAAACTTCGCTGCTAAATTATCGAAAACTAAAATAAAGGATCACTGCACAGTTATAATTTGAAGGTTTCACATTACTCCAAAGAACTAAAATTTTTAATCAAGCTTAAACATGGCGAACTGTTCTACGGTTCCACAATAAGTCTCTTTCCAATCTCATAGGACGGTAACAAAACGGAAACAAACTCCCCAAGAGTTTGCACTTACCAAAAATTAACCAATGACAAAGTAATATTTTTAAAAGGATCAATTCCATGGCTGCATTATCGCAGTAAACTTTATCCAAGGATTGCCAAAGTACATTTTACAAAACACAACCTAAATGTCTGAACTATTCATTAATTTTAAAATAGGGAGGACCTTTAACAAATTTATGTAATTTATTTCACGGATTAATTAAAAACAAGAATAGCAACAAGAATTGATTTGTTAAATTAAAAATACTTAAAATGACTTTGGAATTAATGGGCTTAACATAAGGTATCTTGTTATTTTAAAATAATACAAAGAATTGATTTGGCTTTAAATTCAGATCATTAACCCCTTCAAACCGGGCATGCATGCATGAAACGACTGTTATATCCGGGCGGCACGTGCCACTAGTTTAACAGCTATTAAACACTTTGCGCTTTGTCTATCCAGCAATGGTTCGTTCGTACTAATATTTTTACATAAATGTACTGCAAAGACTTATAAAAGATTTCTTTGAACGTTTATTAGGTTATCTTATTTATGTAAAGTTATGTTATCCCATACAGTAAAATTAACAAAATGTTGAATTGCATGCATCCATTGTCAAAGATATACCGCTTTTATCAATATTCGGGTTGAATGTGTTAAAATAATAAAATACAATAACATTATGATGTATTTTAAAACAACAGTAAATACAAACTTAGCATATAAACTGAAATACAAAATTATTATTATATGTGATGATATTCCTGAAAATGCTTTTGAGAACAAAGCGGCATATTATAAGTTGAACAAAATAGTTATATATCACTGTTGATAACGATACGATTGCGATCTCCCACTCAGGATGGTCAAGCAAAATCCAGCTTGGTTAAAAATACCTTAAACATGATAAATAAGTCTGCATCATTGGTTTTACATAAATAGATGCTTGATGCATACATATGCATCACCTGGATATTCAGGATGGTCGGGCATAATGCAAACAGGTGCATCACCGGTATGAAGGGGTTAAACAATGACTTTCAAGGTTAATGTATGAAAACATGAAGTATTACATCATACAGGATGCGTTCAAAAAGTTGATGAATTACAATTGACCTTAATGTTTATTAACTAAATTTAATATACTTTATATATAGAATGTGGCATATTAAAAGGCGGCAATCTATCCATTATTTACACAAACATGATGTTCAACTTAAAATTAAATGGAATTAGATTAATAAAAACACAAAACTGAAAATTAGTACATTTCAATAACGAAAAATATTGACATTAACAGCATTTAATAAGACACAAAAAATTCTGATAATTTAACATTATCGAAAATGTTTGTAAATAAATGTGGTGCTTTAATGAAACGAATATAACGGATTTATGTACATGTTGTCTTTTCGAATGGCTAACATCATGTGTTTATAGTTCGATCACTTAAAATCTCATATTCAGCTGTTGCGTTATTGCAGGGGTTCTCAAACAGGTTTTTATTATTTTTCAATGGCGTTTTTTTGGAAATAGCAAGGAATATTTTAAAAAGAATTTTTTTCTCTTAATTTAGAACTACCCCAAGTGTATGGTCCAAGTTTATCTGTGGATTTTAAAATCACCCTGTATTTCAGTATTCGAAAATATTTATTTGATATAATCAATGCATTTAAAAGTGGTGGTAAATATACTTCATACTTCATACAAAATCTTAAAAATTCTAGTTAATCCTTAAGCTGAAGTTTCTTAATATATTATTTGCAATGATTGGAAAAGAATTTTTTTAGAATTAGGAGGATAAATACATAATCAGTCCCTTCTGTCTTTATTTTTAAATGTGTACTATTCATGATTTTTGATGTACATGTGTTTGTATATATTTTAATTCCATATAAACCTTTAATAAAGGAACTGACAGTAATTTTAGATTTTTGCTGTTAATAAACTTCTTTTGAATTAGTGTATGAGCACTTGTCAAAAAGAATAGAATACAGTATAACTCTGTTATAACGAACTTGGAAATTGCAAGAATTTTGTTTGTTATAAGTGATTGTTTACTGTAATAGAGCTATTGAAAATTTATGTTAATGCTATTATATGAGTTACAAATTAAAACCGAGTACAGATTTGTGTAGAATCACATGCAAATAATTTGTCTTTGGTGCACTTCGCATTGCTTCAGTAAACGGAGAAAGCTTGTAGCTTATTTGAACACGGAGAAGTGAAGTATAAAATTGACTTTAAGTAAAAAATGTGCAAGCTGTCGAAGGTGATCAAAGGCCTATTAAATTATTAAAAATTCAGCAAAATTTCGATAAATCTCCGCTAACTCATCCAACGTGAATTGCGCTGAAGTGAAATTCTTTGCAGAGGATTTTATTTTTACAATTCCTATTGCTTCTCTTTACCATGCAGCATTACAGAGATAAATGGATGTACATTTGAAATACACAAAATAAATTCCATGCAACGTTTTTCTTTATGCTTTATGGTGTAACGCAGCAATTAAGCTTTACGGAAATTTTGCTAAACTTTTGACAATTTCGGTGATCTTCGAACACCTTCAGCAGATTTTGGAGGGATAAAACATACTTATTTCATTTAAAGATAACTTTAGGTAAGTGTAAAACCATGCATTTAAAAATTACGTTGTGCTTCATTACATTCCACAAATAAGCGATAAGCTTTACATGTCTGATGGAATTCTTGACACGTATTTTAAAACTTTTAGCATTATCTACATGTATTTGTCTAATACAAGTAAATAAGTTTGTTTATCTTCTTTATTGATTAATTTTCAAAATTAGTTAGTCTTTTCATATTAAGTTCGTTATAAAAGATTGTAAAATATAATTTACAATAATTAAAGTGTTTGTTAAAAGCAATCGTTAATAAATGTAAATCAGTTCGGGACTTAATATTTTGTTCAATATAAGCCATCGTTCGTTATATCACGGGTTCGCTATAACAGTGTCATACTGTATTTATAAATTAAATGCAAGAAAATAAAATCTTTAAAACTTACAACAATGCAATAATTGTTAAAAAGTTACAAAATAAAGTATTTAAAAATAATCCGTTATTTTTAGATTAAAAATTAAATAATACATTTGTGTTATTCTCAACAGGATGCTGTAAAACTTCAAAAAGTGATGCAACTGAAAGTGCAAGAGCTACTTGACATAGATCAGGTAACACACAGAGTCACTAACAAAAATCGAAAGGTATGCTACTGCACTGCTTTAAATATTGTTTGTGTATACAGTAACTGCATGCCATTTATTTTTGTTAGAAAATGTACAGGTAATTGATATTTAGATAGTTCTTTATTTTTGCTTTTGGTCGCATACTGATATTAGTGATACATAAAGTAGAGAGAATGTTGATGGTGAATATAATTAGTTGCTTTAATATTATGATCGGTAATTAATTTACAACCTACTTCTATTAAATGTAGATTACAATTAATAATAATATATGTATATTATTTTAAATCTAATATGACAATATACTAAGTGGTTCATAATTTGTAACAAAAAATGTTCATGTAATATTTTTCTAAACCATATTGTTTTCGACATATTTGAAGTTACAATTTTTTTAGTCCCAACCCTGTATTTGGACGATACAGATTGTATTTCTAAAAGAATAAGGTGTTATGGTTTGTCAAAATTATTATATCAATGAATAGATGTTAAAATATATTCAAAATATTTACATTAATGTAACACATTACTATAATTTTAATACACTGCATATTGAATTATAATATTTTGAAATTATCACTGTAATCTAATAAATCGATTGCTGTGAATTTCACAATCTATTTAATAAGATAGTTTCAAAGAAAAACAAATTATAGTTATTATGAAAACAAATGTTTGGAAACTTAGGTTTCAATAGATTAATAAACTCTTGGTTTCCGGCAAGACTGCAGGAAGATGTGTTTCTAAAACGCGGGTGGAAATATTTATAATTTTGATTGTGATTGAAAGTCGAGGTTCAAATCGAAATATAAAAGTGCAAGGTAAATGGCGAATAGCAGAAAAGGCAGTTTTCAGAAGAAATGGTAAGAAAGAATTAGAAGCAACAATGGACAAGTCAGAGAATTGGATAGAAAGCGGCATAAATTAATATCAACATGTTATGGTAAAGAATTGAAGGAAATTAAATTAGAATTCATGGCGAAAAGTTGGAAAAGACGCATTAGAAAGCAATAATTTACAATAGGAAGTTTTGTTGAATAGAAAGTCGTATTGCGATATAAAAAGCACAGATTCAGATTAAACCTTGATATTGCCATTAAACAGTTTCTGTATAACAGAAGGTGTATAAATTACCATTTTTGTTTACAAGACCTAATCAGGATAAGGGATAAAAAGATAAGATAAATAATTAGACTTGCTGCAATCATTAAGCAAAGATTTGGCACCATGTAGCTGGGGTTTTTGATAACATCACAGCAATATACATACTCTTTTTAATTTCTAATCTCGAAACATTTAGGTTTTATAGATTCCTAAATTTTAGTTTATGTGGCTATGTGATATACAACTCTAATAGGTAATTTCTAATAATCTAATATCAGCCACTTGTCTAATTTAAATAGCATTTTTAAATTTACTGTAAACTAATGTATCATAATAGGGTGCTTGCACTTCAATTTTAATAAAATTAGGTATAACTTTGTATATTTTTTAATTATTTGCATTTATTTTTGGATAACTAATTTATTTAGTAAATTAATTAAAAATAGGAAACTTATAATTCAAATTATAATCATGTGCGCTGAAATGAATTGTCATTGGCGTGTCATCATAAATCAGTAAAGAAATTTACTGCCCTTTGTCAATTAGGTTATTTCATTATTACTCGTGCGTGCTTTGCTTAATATTTGTTTGTGTTTTAGTATTTGTTTCATAGTTTGGTTAGTGTAATTTAAGTCATTTGAACTTATATATTTGTATAATGGGGATGTTGCTTTATAGGTTAAGAATAGTTTCTAATTATTTGGTATTACATTTATTTTTCTATATTTTGCTTGTAGTTTGTAAGTAAGTAAGTATATTAGTTTTTATTTTCCATATTTAGTACCTAAGTAGTTGTGTTAGTTAATTTTTAAAAATGTTAAATGGGATTTTTGTTAAAGGATAATCAAATAAGTTACTGCCTAATTACTTAAGCAAAAATTCTACAACTACAATAAAATTATTAAAATTAAAAATTACCCATACCATTAAATGAATAAAAATTATAAAACTAAAGCTATATACAGTTCATCTAACGTAACATGAGAAAAAACGAGTGACTGCTTCGGCTGAATATGTCTTACTTCATGGTTATTATTTTACGGGTTTACAACCCGTAAATGATGCGTAATAAACGAGACAACTATTTAGATTTTATTCAATGAATTGTTACAAAAACTAAATTGAATTACTCTTGGAAAGATCGTTGAATTTTTATAAAAATAAATACAGCTTGTAACATATAAAACAAGTTATTAAAATGTTATTACATTCTACATCATTATTTTAAGTTTTAAATGACTAACATTAGAAACAGGTTAATGACAATCTAAGGTTATTTGCTCCAAAAAAAATTAATTCTCATCATAAGTATCGCTACATTCCATTTCATTATCAATAGAATCTGATTTGTGGTTTGAATAATCAATGATTCAGTTACAATGGCCACAAAAACTTCCTGTTCAACATATAAAATATAAAAAATTATATAAACTGTCAAAATGACATAACCAAATGAAATTCTATGTTTATCGAACATTGACTTCGTTCTTAGCTTAGAGTGTACTAGGTGTGTCTTGGCCCCCACTTTACATGCATGCAGTCAACTTTTTCCCGGATACATAAATACAAGTCCATAAATATTAAAAACAATATAAAGGTAGATTTAGAAGTAGGAATTTATAGAAATGGGAAATTAAAGTGCAGTTTTGATGAATAATTTATTTAACCCGACAACTTTAACTATTGGCATTGCACCTTTAAAATTATTTTTGCATGTTAGGAAATAATTTAAACTTTGTGATAAATATTCAAAAAATGTTACAATTTTAAAATAACAAAATATATTGATATGTTCTGCCTTATCAAGAGATAATTTCTAACGAATAATTAAAATTTATGCAAGTACCATATTATATGAGATATCTTGTGCAACGTTACAAACATTTTTTATTCTGAAGAAAATCTAAATTTTACTAAAACAAAGTAATTTCAAAACGATGATCCATTTTTAATTAAAGAATTGAGAAATATCAATTTTAAATTTTTAGCTTAACCATCAAAAGGCTACTATGAAATAACAGTGAGATATCATTTTTAATAATTCATTGTAATACAGTTTATTTTTACAACTTGTTTAATATTTATGAAAGAAATAAAAATTGACTCGATAATCTCTTAACACTTTCGCTGCCGGCAATGTCAGCGTTACGTGTCCCGGGAACCATATTCCAGATTTGTACACAATTGTTCTGGTGTTGCCAGGTGAATCACCATGGTATCAATTTTTAGCAAATTTTAATGTAAAAAAATGCAAAAAAGAGAGCACCGATCTGTGTCGGTGGCACAGAAGAACAAACTTTAATAGTATGTGCCACTGACACCAATCAGTGTCTTGTGATAATTATACTTACATACGTTTATTATTTCATTGTAAGTAATAGTTACAAACTATAAACAATTTACAAAGAATCATGATAAACATTAAAACATTTGGCACACAATCCAGGTTTATCTTGACAATTAGCACAATGATATATAGTCATTTTCCTATCTCTTCCTTGCATTGAACACAATTTGCATCTCTTACATTTCACTCTGTTGATATCACCTTTATCCTTGGTTTTTTCTGGTATGACCGAAATTTGATGTCTCATTTGTTATAATCGCGAAGCATTTACGGGAAGTAATGCGTCAATAATTTGAAGCCTATACTCATAAAAGGAAACTTTTTTATCAGTCAAATAACGTTGATATAGTTTGTATGAATTAATAAAAAGTAATTGTAGAACGTGAACAAATACTTTTTTGTAC
>JAHWXV010258868.1:0-10423 GCA_024586415.1 Phrixothrix hirtus | reverse complement strand
ACACATTTAAAATATACACCCTGATGATGGTCTTTTAATTTAGTGACCGAAACATATGTAGGTTTAATATAAACAATAAATATTTTGGGAAACTAGGTTTTAAGCCATTTAGTTATACTGAATTAATTGTTTCCCATTGGAGAATAATGAATCTCAACAAATACTTCCCTTAATATAACTTGATTTATTTAAATAAAAAATGTATGTTGTAGAGCATTTCAAAATAAAGTTTGAGTGTTTTTGCATTTTCATGAGAAATAATTTTAAATCGCCATTCCACCCATAATTCTATATTGAGCATATAACTGTAATTAATTGATGTATTTTATACATATTTCTATTAATTTCAACATAAAATTGTATCAAGTGACAAAAATATTTGTTAACTAAACATAGACCATTGTAACCAATTACGAAGACGTAACAACACTCTTAATCCAACGTATTAATATTTATCTACAAAAAGTGTAAAATTACAATAGTGTATAAGATAAGAAAAAAAGTTTAATAGATAAGACTTCGAAAACCAATACTTATGGAGATATAACCCCTTAAATATGGTTACTTTGTAAAAATTTTACAACTTTTATACAATTGTACTATTTATGATATAGAAAATATATTCCAACATATTAACACGATTTTAGGATGAAAGGTATGTTGTCGAAATAAGGCACTATATGTAAGTACAATATAATGTATACACAGGGCGTCCACTTTTCGAGGTATTAGTAGATTATCTCCGTTATTGGTGAAAATAGAAAGTTGCAGTTTTCGCGAACCTATTTTATCAAAATCGGAGTCGGACACCTGGGATACTTTCCTTGTTCGTTGATTCCTTACATTTCAATACATCAAAAATACCCATCTAAAATACAATTTTGTGAGCAAGAAATTCCGAAATTCCGTTGATAATTATGTGCTAAATAATCAAAGAAAACTTATGGTATAGGGACTATATATGCATATTCATTAAAGGTATGTATTCGTGATGTAAGGTTTATAGATGTTTTTTAATATGAACACAATTTTGTAGAACTAATAAACTTAGTTTAGAAATTTTTTTATATAAAATAAGAAATGTTATACTTATATAGAATATTTAATGTTACTAAATAATTCGTAACTGTTTTTATAAAAGGCAGTAGAACATCGTGAAATTTTTTAAAAATTAGTCCTGCCGTGAAGGATAATAAAGCAAGAACAAAGAACATTTAAAATACAACCGCTTTTCTATAAAATTCATTATTTTGTTTTTTACATCACACCGATCACAATCAACGTCAAGTATAATCGAAAAACAACTTTTAGCTTTTCATTAAAAAAGCATTCGAAACAAAAAATAAAAACTCTTTTTCCCTAAATTACAGCGATGGGAAATTGCGTCCCCATTTCTAATTAGTTCTTTGTTTTCATATACAGCAGAATTATCTAGGAATTTTCCCTACCGCAGTAAGACAGAGCTTACTATTACAGTAATGGAGGATTATTTTTGCGGGTTATGACAAACACGATGAAGTAAGGGGATGAACGATTACATCCGGGGTGACTGGGATTGATGGTTAGATATCCTGGGGCGTTTGCAAGCGCGATAAAGGAGAGTTATGTATAAAAGTTTATGAATGTTATAAATTCGTCATTATATAATAATAAGACCGTCTTAAATACCATTGGATTTTTTACTGCTTTTCGGGGTTATATAATTTATGGCGCTTCTAATAAAAAATATCAGATTTCCCAAATAGTTTTGACAATTAAGCGTAATCAGTACTTTGAAGATTAACAAGTAACTTCGTAAAACTCTGCTATGCCATCATAATGTTAAATAATAACAGGGCTTTCTAATTTGACAGAACAAATTTTCAAAGCCTCAACGCTCTTTGATATTTACGCAACACACGCAAACTATTAAAATATAAAGTAATTAATTCTCTTCTATTCATTTAAAATTGTTTAGAAATGCAAACCTTAATAAATAATTCTATCAATAAATCAAGAAGATTTAATTGCTTTTCATCACACACGCATTGCTTTCTAAAAGGGAAGCGTTTAATTAAATTAAATTACATTTCTTACTAATGACAAAAATTCATTTTGTAGAAGAACATGTTTATGAAAGAAAAACGTTCGCCTCGAAATTGCGTACCATTATTCTTCTGAGAATTGTAAGGGTTTGATTACAATTTAAAATTGTTAATCAAAAAGACTGTTAATATGCAATAACGACAATTTGAACAAGAAAAATAAATAGAACCAGACTTTCAGTTCTATTTGACACTGTTGATAAACTCAGCAATAATTAATCATACATCAACAATCTAGCTATTTATCATAATTAATTAACTTCGTAATTATCTAAATCGTCATATAAGTTAATCTAACATTGTATATACAAATTAAAATTACAAAATAATTATAGAGAAACAGGCAACCCTTCGGTTCCTTTGAACTACCATATTTAGTAAAGCTACGTGATGTACATTCAAGAACAAGAAGTGCATGCACAGTTGAAAAGGAGACTCGCTTGAACCGCAACGACCATACAAAAGCATTAGAAGGCGTATTTGTTCTGCTAAATTCAGTGCTCATTATCATAAAACAAAATAAACGCAGTAATATAATTTTAATCAATAATGCATTTTACTAAATTGCACAATTAATTAATATACCCATGTATGTATACGGATATATTTATTTACATCAGGTCTAAATAGCCGATACATACGGTATCGAGTTATTATTAATTAATTAGGTCAGTAATTAGTAAAAACATTATTATCTACAAACGCATGTATGTAAAAAAATCCATAAATAGTTAACTTAACGTGGGAAAACTCTGTTTAAGACGGTTAAAGACAGCAATATTGTGCCTTCGCAAAGAATCATCGTTAACTAGGAATATTTCCACATTTACTTCCACCACTCAATAATTCTAGCTGTAAATGTATTATTTACATGGGTGATCTCGAAGCTACTCAAATTACTTAAACTACATATTTATGAATAAATATATAGATGCGGCTTTTCATTATGTTGTAACGTCCGTTTCTAAGTTATGAATCATTTTTAGCATATTATTTATTTATAACCTCAGATTTAATTATTTTTGATTTTGCATTTTCTATTTTAATTATATGCAATTTAATTCAGTACTATTAAATATTTTCCGATTTACAAAATTCATTATTCACCCTTAAATAATGTTTATCCATACGCGCCTGTGACTTTTTAAACCACAGTGAGTTAATTTCTAACATGCGTACCGGAAAAATGACAATCCTCGAATTTTTGCAATTTAGTGGTTTGGTATTAAATTACATCATTCAATTGCTATTTTCTGCAACAATTTTGAAGTGATTTTTTTCTGGAAGATTTAATTAATCTCATGTCACTTCTTGCTGTAATTTTTTGTTTTCCTCAATTTTTCTTACACTGATTAACTCATTTAAATCTATACAAGTGTGATATATTTATTTGTTGATTTAATTGATGTGTTATGATTATTCATCCTTCTATCTAGTTATTATGAATAAATTTGTTTCTGGATACCGGAAGAACAATCCCGTGGCGCTTGACAATTGCTTTCCTTTGAGAGTATGTAATATAGGATAAAACCCACTTCCCCTCTCTGACATTTGTAGTCAAAATAATTGTAAGGTATTAAATATATAAATTTATAAAAATCCAAAAATTGCTATACAAATTTAAGTTATAAATGGATAAACTTGAATGAGTATTGAATTATTCACAGTCCGCACTTTTTACAGCGCATCCTTCACTTAACATCTGTATTTGAAGTGGCGTATTTGATATCTATTAAGAATGGTTGTATACAACAACACATTCTAGTAAATCCGTCTATTTTAAAAGGGGAGTGTGGACGCGTCTGTGTAAATCAATTTGAACCTTACGGTGTACATGCACTTTTCATTCTTGAGCGTAAATAAAGCTATAATATATTAATTTTAGTAATAAACTATCTGTAGCTTTGTAAATTTCAATCCTAGATATTGAAATATTTGGGGTAAACTAGATAAGATTTACAAAAGTTATGTATGGAGAAAAATTTAAAGTAATTCTGAGAATTTTAATCAACCGCCAAACAATTTGAATTTTAATGGTTGTTAGTGGAACACGAAACAGAATCTCATAAAAGAGAAGTGTTTTAATCAGCGATCTAGGCCTATCACATCAAATTTAACTTATAATCCATTATAGGTAGCTGCTTCTTAGACTGCTTTACTCACCGATTAATTACAACAAACCAATTAATCGCGAGGGCGAGGACTGACAGATTGAATAAATTAATAATCAAACGATCATACGTATAATTAATGTGTTGTTTTAAGAAGTCAAAATTAATCGAAGGATAGAGGTAACAAATTACTAAAGGGCTCATGCAAAAAGGGACATGTCCATATTTGATCTAAATTGACTTGGTTTGTATGGGCCCTATATTGCCTCTTTATAAGATCACTAAAACTAAATATATCCGTGTAAAATTCATATTCAAAATGGGCGAGTTCATTCAATACAAGACATGTCCAAAGCCAGACAAAAATAATTGTATTCTAACTATGTTAAATGTTGATTTCTTTATGAGACACTGTTTTGCCAACATCACAACCACTTCGTGACTTGCACATTGTGATGTTTATGCGAGTGTTAAGTTGTGCATAAAAATGTTAAGGACAAGAAATATGGAAACAAAAGTAGATGCAATAAATACTGCAAGTAGGTAAAAAGTGTGAGAGATGTCACATAGAGAAAATCAGAAATTACAAACGTAAAACACTGAACGACACGGATAATGAAGAGGCAGGGAGGCTGGTTTGCTTGTTTTGAAAGATCTTCGAAAATCATTTTTCTCTGTTTTGAATAGTCATGTTGCGCATTTTTTTAGAACAGTTTTTGAAAGTTTTATTTTTTAGAAAGCTTTCTATCTTATCGCCAAAACATAGCAAAAAGCGCTTTTTAAGGGTATGGGTTACTAACGATCCCACATAGCCTGAGCCCCCGGTTTGGAGTTATATATAGACAGGCTTGGTAGGAAAATGTTTTTGCTCGTTTTATCAAAATTAGCTGGATGTCCCTTTTGCACGGACCCTCCACAATTTATTAATACACAAATATAAATAATAAGTGCGTGGATGTAAAAAGATACAAATCCGATAAACATTTTAGTCTTCAACTCTCCGTACAAATAGTTAAAATTCATTCATATTGATACAGAGATAGCTATTGTATTTATTAATTGTCAAAACTGTAAAATTTACCTACAAAAAAGATATCCTTAACCGTTATAATTCATGATGCATACTACTTCATTTAACTGTTAATTTAATTTTTTTAGAATATAACAGTGCTTTACGCAAATATTGAAAACCACTTCGAGTAATAAGTTTAATTTTTTAAACTGTCAATACTTGGCTATTAAATTAACAACATTGACTTATGTTCAAACCTTACAACGCCATATCAAATCAAGTAGCTCGGCCTAATACATTATTTATATTAACTTGACCGTGATTCAAACCAAAACAATACTTTAATCATAAATTAATTTTCGTTTTGCAAATGATATATGACAACCCATGTATGTGCAATTTATTTACAAATAAATTCATTGGAGTGCGAGCGGCGGATTTCGAGAATGTTCAGCTTAAACTGTAACATTTCCAGCGAAATATGTTAATGTGAAAAAGCGACGCAAAATCCGATTTGTAACAAATACGTGCGTCTTACGTTTCCGCGAAAATATCCGAAAATTAAATTGATAAGACATTTTAAAAAGACAATAAGAAGTGAACCGGGAGTGAGTGACCGCGGATTAATTTAAATTAATTATTGTTTAATAACCTGTATGTAAATAAAAATAATTAAGTAAAACTTCAAGATTACGAAATATTACGCAATAACCAAAATATTAAGCAAAGTAAATAAATATTGCTACCGAAATGTATAACAAACATAAAGAAATCTCAAAACCGAATTTTAATTAACAAGAAAACATTAATTGGAATTGCGCAATATTGCGTTATAAATAAATTGCTAATCAAAGCATATGAACGATACACTTATCAATAAGTGTAAGACCGAATAACAACTATCAAAAACGTTCAGTGAACAGAGAACGTTATACCGAGTATCTTGTATAAAAGAACGAAGCTTCCAGGCTAAGGACAGTTCTTGCAGTCCCGTGTTCGAGCTAACACCGACAGTTCTTGCAATCCCTTGCTCGAGCTAACACGGATAGCTCTGGCAACTTCGCGTTCGAACTAAGACCGCGTCATTCCGTACCTAAAGAATAGCTGTATCTGCCTAGAAGGCCGAGATATTTTTGTTGAATTATAAAGCGCTTTGTTAACTGCAAAGAACGCAAACTGTCCGTACCGAATTGTTTATATTACAATTTCACAACCGCCGTCGCAGAAATCAAAACTGCGAAAATAGTTCAGCCATCCGAAAGGGTGAAACCCTCCTTTTTATTATTAGATCCCGTCTAGCTTACTGTCTAGAGTGGGCGAGTTGCTCTGTAGCGGAACGGTCTCGACAATAACCATAACGAGGACGCTCGAACGTTGTGTTGGCTTTGTAGCGAACGTAAAAGCGTCACTAGGCCCCGTAAATACCCCGCCGTCAAACATCTCTGCGTTGGATATGTAGCGAGAGTCTGTTTGAAGCCAGCAACCCCGTGATACCTCCGTCTACCGTGTGGCATCACTCGCGAGTAGATCAAGGGATCATCACCTGAACCGTCCAAGTCATTACGCGAAGGAGCACGCCCACGGGCGAGTTGCTCTGTAGCGGACAATAACCATAACGAGGACGCCCGAACGTTGTGTTGGCTTTGTAGCGAACGTAAAATCGTCAGTAGGCCCCGTAAATACGTCACCGTCAAACATCTCTGAGTTGGCTATATAGCGAGAGCCTGTTTGAAGCCAGCAACCCCGTAATACCTCCGTATTACCGTGTGGCATCGGTCGCGAGTAAACCAAGGGATCATCGCCTGAACCGTCCAAGTCATTACGCGAAGGAGCACTCCCACGAGCGACGTGACCCCTTTCGCACCTGGAAGGATACTGAACTGACCTAGTAGAATTCACGAGTAACAGGAGTATATAAAATTTCGCCGACGGCGTGCACTTCCTTGCAAAAAACGAAAAGTGACGCAGAGCATGTCATAATTATCTTAATACCGACAACGCCTTCTTACATTGAAAGCTTTCGAGTCTTTTAAAAACAAATTATTAAATTTATAACTGTTAAATATCCGTTACTGTAAATATGTATAAAGTATCAGAAAATGTTCATTTAAATTATTATTTCCGTTATTGTGAATAAAATTGCTTTTGAAGGTTTTATCCATCTTATTATTTCCGCTGAACTCAGTTATTAAATACACGATTGTAAAAAGATAGTTTCACATAAAAAATCGCAACCACTTTCGAAGACCGCCCCGCTTTCTCCTATTTAGAACAACCGACTACGGAGCGTTCCAAGAGAGGACTCTAGTAGCAATTGTTGCTTCTACCAGACCGAACTGAACCTGCCCACTCCGATGAGTAATTCCGGAAGTTTTACTGACCCCGTGACCTAAAGACTACGCGTTGAACCGTTACAAAACAGTTTTCAAGTATAAAGTTTTGCTAGGGCTTTTGTTGCTCACACTTATGCAATAATTTGAAATGTTTCGATGGTAGAACTGCTACATTCTCGAAATGCGACGCTCACACTTTATTACACATCACAAAAATGGCACTTCACATTTTACTGCCACACCTGCTACACGTCAGAGCCATGAAGTTATTAACTCGACCGTGTACAATGAAAATGTACAACTTAAACAATACAACCATCAAAAATATTAACATCAAATCTACGTCAACAAAACAGTGGGCTTGACATCAACCCCGAAATATTAATCACGTGAGCTAACGGTTTTAACTTTTTTAGTTTTCCCTATCTGCCGAACTGCCTTAGCCTAAATGAACATTAGAACATGGATATCAGAATCAATCTTTAATTTCGTATCCAGACAAGGAATGTTGAGGGCGAGTTAAATAACAAAAGCATGGCGCTTAAGTTACTACTAGGAAGTACAAGTCAAGCTGACGTTTTCCTACGCAGATATTCAATTTGAATTTGAAATTTTTTTTAGATATATTTAAACCGTATTTCCTTTTTTTTGTGAAAAACTGAAGAAAAAGACGAAATAAGTTAATTATACTCTCAAGTAAATAACATCTAAAGTATAAATAAAATAAAAAAGATTCCTTCTAAACGGCGCGAATTTTAAAAACAACTCGGCACAAGTGAAAAGCCAAGAAACTGTCAACGGAGTAAAATAAAATGAATAATACTAAGGCTTCCCACTAAAGATTTTTAATAACCTAACTTAATAGGCGTGTTGCAGCACCCACAGACCAATGGTTTCGCCCTATTTGGGGCGCATCAGTGCGGGGTGGCTGGACACGCTGGTTGAAAATGCAAGCTCATTTTTAAACACATAACCTGTGTAGGTGTTCATGAAAATTACTGGTAGAGCCATCTATTGGTTTTTATTAGGAGGATGTTTAATATAAATAAAATAAAGAAGATTCCTCCTAAACGACACGAATTTTAAAAATAATTCGGCACAAGTGAAAAACCAACAAACTATCACCGCTTAGGAGGAATCTTCTTTATTTTTTTTACATATATTAAATATCCTCCTGCCAATAGATGGCTCTGCCAGTAATTTTCGTAAACATGTAAAATATTGCAAAATAAATACAAATACTTTATTCCCCTTTTTTTTGCATTGTTGAGGTAAAACTTCACTTGGAAAAAATAAAGATGTTTCTTCAGAGTACTTGAATTTAGTACACGTTTTAAAGATAGCGAAGATCTTTAGTTCATTTTAGCCAGATACCTTTCGCTACTAAACCTCCAATTTACAAAAATTTAGTTGGTAAAAATAAAAAAGAAGAAACAGAAAGATGTGAAGTTCTAAAACAACTTGACGGCGATTAATTCTTATAAATTTGTTAAAGAATTTCGATAACTTCGAATAGTCATTTTTAGGAAGAATTACCAAAATGATTTCAATACATTTAGAAATAATATTTTCTTTAAAATGTTCTAATTTATAAGTAAATTTAAAAAAAATTACAGATGTCTATTTACAATTTTAATGTCGGTCTCGTCTAGCACATTTTCGTCGAATACTAACTCGTGTTAATAACATACTCTATTTGACGCGATGAGTATAAAACAGAATGTTAATTAAGCAAATGTATCAAATTTTAGATTTTACATCACACATGTCCATAAATACTGCATACAATTATTTAAAATATTCGAAAACGTATGTAAAATAAAAAATTAGAATATAAACACTCTGTATATACACGTAAAGAAAACAATTATGTTTAGGATTCAAAAACAAACTGTATATTTTATCAGCGCTCTCCACATACAAACAAATACTTCTTTCAGCAAATAAATAATTGTGGTTTTTTGATTAGTCGGCAAAGTTGATGAATTATTTCGGTCTTCGTCGCTTTTTTATATAATCCGTTTTCCGGCAACTTCTCATTATATATCCCATTTCACAAATACCAATAATGTCAACATGGAATAAAGGGGGTTGCCAAGTGACCTCAAACTAATCAGTGCATGTCGCATCCCGATAAAAGCCACGTCATGCTCATTAAAAGGGAATGGCCGATTACATTAAAATCAGCTGCACGAATAACTTGAAATTAAAATTTCTTAAAAAAAACTTTTAACTATTTACTTGCATAGATTCTATAAATCTGCAATTCTGGAGATTATACCATTGATTGTTTATATAAAATCAATGGTTATACGTATGTACGCTCGATTTACAGACAGATTATATACGTCTTACAAAATAAAATTAAAGTTGTACAATCTACATATGTAGATGATCAAAGGTTTTGCTGAAAGTAAAATTTGAATAAATTTAAAATGTAGGTACACTAAAAATCATTTCACTGAAGAAGTTGTCACTTACGTTATTAATTCCACGCAAACTATGATTAATATCAATTAATACTCATTGCCATTGGGGGTAGATTAAATAATTTATATATCGTTGCACAACCTTTAGAGCGCACAATAAACAAAGCTGATTTGCTAGAAGTGTTAGTTATTCTATTTACCAACTTATCACCTAATTTCAAAATCAACACAAATGGCGGATTTCTATACATACGATTTAAGCAAACGACTAGAAATACAGCTTTTGCAAATCCAAAATTCGTTTTCTGTGCAATAATGGCGTTATAAATGTGATTGGTTTAAACAGGACAAGGTTACGATCATGAATTTGTTATGAAAAAAGATGTATCGGGAAAATTATGCTTAGCTTAAAATAACGAACTGCGATTGGATTCCAAAGCCAAATTGGGGAGTT
>JAHWXV010258847.1:0-10999 GCA_024586415.1 Phrixothrix hirtus | reverse complement strand
TCAGGCGGCAGAATTTTATGACAATGGAATTTCAAAGCTTATTTACCGCTATGATAAGTGCCTAAATTTGTATGGTGACTACGTTGAAAAGTAGTATTTCAGTGCCATTTTTAAATGTATACAATAAATTATTTTTCTTGTACTGAGTTTTTTTTTACAACAAAATGTAATTGACTTTCTGGATAGCCCTCGTATTACCAAGGAATGCAATGTTTGAATTTTTTTATAAGAAATTAGTTGACTGGATTAATCTATTACCAAAATAAGAAGTGTATGAAAAGTTTCAATAGACTTATATAATTCCCATGAATTTCTTAAAAGAAGCTAATATGGTTAAAATGTTAATTTACCTAAATTTGAATATAATTAGATTTAGATGTATACAGATTCCTTAGCTCAAAATAAAATCCAATTAAAAATTTAATTTAATGTACCTACACAATTAAATTACAAATGATTAATATAATCTACAGGGTGATCTCAAAAAGTTATTTATTTTATTTTTATTAAAATATGAGATGATATCTAAAAATAAAAGGGGTTTCACCAAATCAGCAGTAACATGAGAACAAGGCAGCATGAATAGAATATATGTCGAAGAGAACAGATTAAAACTAAACTCTAGAGGCAGGATTCAGGAAACAGAATTACCAAATCTTGGTTGATTACTCAACATTGATTACCCAGTGAGATCATCTATCTCTTTTACATGCTATAATTCAGTGATTCCTAAAGCATGTTCCATGGAAACCCAAGGTTAGTGATAAGGTGACTTCATGAGCTATGTTGTTATATGGAACGGCAGGGATAATGTAAAAATCATGTAAGGGTGCCTTGACAAAATCAATGTGGGAACTACTGCTGTGTTTAATTTTTAAGCACATTTATTATTGCGAACCACTTTCTAAATATGGAAGTGCATTATGCACAGTCGGTAACTGATGGAATATCCACATTTCTGCACTCATGTTAAATAGACTTTGTGCTGACAAAGACAATTGCAATCCAACAATAGTGAGTTATCTTTATTATTTTCTTTACCACATAGTTAACAAGTTTTGGGTAGAGTTGAGTACAGATAATCACATAGTGGAAGACTGCTACAATGATTCTTAGGATCAACAGTTGTCTTATAAATATTATTAACTCAATAAGAATAGAAAATAATGTTGGATGACCTATATTTTCAAAAATGTAAGTGTCTATTGATGTATGAATATTTACATCAATTTTGCAGCAGAAAAGTTACCATTTTTTGATATTAACTATTGCTTAATTGTGATTTCATAAAGAATTGAATACATTCATCTATAAAATTACTATATAATCTAAGCTTTTAATCATTGGTGAGTTGGCTTCCAATTCATTTAACTTTTCGTTAGTCAACCTGCTAATTTCTTCATAAAAATGTTTATTAGAACTTTTCAGAAGACACCAACAAGTTAAATAATTACTTTCAGAAACGAATTCACCAAAACCTATGAATATATTTTGTATATGTACTGGAGAAAGCACAACTCAAACAAAATTATTTGGTTATGTTAGTTAACATAAATGTGCACTATTATAATCATGCCTTAAAAATATTCTTACCCTCTTCGCAGAATTTTCCTTTATAACCTCGTACGCATGCGCATTTACCGTTAACACAATGCCCATGCCCATTACAGTCAGGTACTTCACATTCATCATGTCTTAGAGAACATTCTTTTCCTTTCCATCCTGGATTACACTGACATTCTCCATTTATATATTCTCCTCTTTGACTGCAGAGTACAGGACACACACCTGGTGAAAATAGATTTGATCATGCTAAGCATAAGCAGTCGTTAGTAAGCATTATATAGAATTATACATGCAATTTTTCTTTGTTCAATCATAAACTTACTTTCGCTACAGTCATCACCACCAAAGCCAGGATTACACTGACAGTGACCCATTAAGCATTCTCCTTTACCGCTGCATCCATTCGGGCAATTGTGTGTCATATCATCAGCTACTGTTGCAATGAAAGTTATTTCCTGGGGATCACCGTCATCATTATAGAGAGATAAAAACCAATGCCCTTGTTCCATGTAATGCGTAACTTCTTTTCTTACAGATGGCTACATGTTTAGTAAATGAATTAGTATAAAAAATATGTCTCTTAGATATCAACTCACATATGATGCTCTAGTTGTTCGTGCTTTAAATCCACTTAAAACTTCAAGTATATGGTATTGAGTATGAGTTGGTAAAGCATTTCTACGTGCATACACTCCTATACTAGCACCTCGAGGAATATTGTAATCAAATTTAACATATGCTGCTTCCGATTGGTAAAATTGCATATTCCAATAACTATAAGGAGGGATTTCTTTAGACAAACGTTGTCCTAAAGATATTTGCGAAAATGTTGTTCCATCTGGTGGGAATGATTGAGCTGGAAATGTTCTGCCCCCTGAAGATCAAGTTAGTTTGTTAGATATAGGCAACATTAAAATTTTAGGTAATTATTATAAGGCAGTTAAGCAATTTTGCATTGAAATAAAATAATAGAATGAATAATTATTTGCATAAGCACAAACGTAACATTTTCATAATACATTTTTCAAAAGTCGGAGTTGTGGGTTCCATTACAATGTAAGTCTAATTACAACATGCTTATAGTAATGAGCTGAACAGTATTAATCATGTTAGAAAGATACAAACTGAAATGGGGGAATGTAGACTAGACTAGATCATCAATAAAATCAATAAATTAGCACAAAATAAACTAGAATTACTTTTGGCACTAAATGCTGGGGTTGACAAAATTTCTCTGCTTGCTCGAATACCGTATTATTAATTCAAAATACAGCTTGTAGCTGCTGCAATAAGTGTACATCTACCATAAACAAATAGCCATTAGCTATGGGAACGTGCATTTTTTAAAGAGTGAAGCTTCAAGGTCATTCAGATTTTGTCGCTTGTTTTAGATTTTGTGTACTATTTTAAATACAAAAATTATGAGCCATCTATTAGAAAATTAAAGAAATAAGTAAGACAGAAAAATGACGAATATAAAAATGAATAGGTAAATAGCTTTTAAGCGAATATTTTTTTAAAATAGCTCTAAAAGAATTTATTGTATTTTTAAAATGTTAAAAAATAATTTGTAATTCACTGACAGCTGGTACTAAAAACATATAACCTAACATACAATAATGAAATGATAATCTTGTTTGTAACGCATATTTGTATGAAGCGGCAACTTTTATAATTCCAGTCATTGTGTTGACCTCAATGCTTCACAATTAAAAATACTCACTGTATTATTTACAGGCTAATAAGAGTTAACCTTTATTTGAGAACTTAAAAACCCTAGCCAAGTGAAACACATCTGCTTTAGCTCATCATTGTTTTACATATAAATACAGTAATTATTGTTAAAAACACTTATGTGAAATTATGATGCACAGATGCTTTAGTTTTAGAAATAAAATTTAGTAATTATAAGTCACACGGTAAAATACGTTAATAAAATAAAATTTTATATTTAAAATTTATTTTAAGTCACATTAGGTTAGATTTTTGTTAAAATTAGAAACATGATGTAATGTAATATATGGTCACTGACAATATTGAGATACGAGAAGTATGATTATTTTGCAAAATGTTTATTGTTGATTAACTCTAAGTGCATCAATATCACTCTCATTTGGTCCATTCTATTCTGATATCTGCGAGAAGCACTTTAAAACAGGAAAACTATCATACTCGATTTTCTACAATTTTAAAATCAATTTATCTGAGTAACAGTATCAGCAGCAGTTACAATCTGGATTTGGCGATAAAGTACCATACCGGGCTACTATTTTCAGATGGCTGCAGAATTTTGTAAGGGATGTAGTTTGCTACTTGATGAGGAAAAATGGGAAACCCCTTTTCAGCAGTAACTCCAGAAAATGTGTCCACTGTTTGAAAAATGTTAATAGAGACCATTGATGGAGGCAACCCTTGGTATTGGACCTGCACTCATACATAAAATCTTCTATGAAGAGTTGTATGTTAAAAAGTGTTTCACGTTGAGTGTCACACAGTTTAACTGAAAATAATCCGCTGCTAAACTCTACAATCATTAAATGACATAATTTTTAAAATCATAATAAGTGATGTGCCTGCATACTAAGAAAGTAGAGTATGGGTGTTTGAAGATGACCCAATACTGACAACTGTAAAGAAAAGGTGTGCAATGAAGTAAGTTTCGCATGTTATGTTTTTTAGAATGCAAGACTTGTGAAAGTAATTAAGCTAGAAGGACGGAAGACTGTTACAGCAGCCTGTATTTTTTGAGGGAAAATAATGTTAACGCAGTTGAAGATACTACCTTAGTTATTTCTTAACTTTAAAAAAGTTTACATCAGTGATTTATTTCGGAAGAAAGATGTGATTAATGTTTGCAGAGTATTTTGACCCTATTTTCAGAAAAATGAGTGATGCATGCTTCAAAAGTGCATTAATGGAGGAAGGACTATTTTAAACACTCCCTAAGCTTTTGTGCTTGTAGTGTACATAGATTTTGTGCATCCCAAAAATTTCAAAGTGATCCTTGTAGTTAACATTTTCCTGTGCTGCATATGATGACTGAAGAGAAAAAAGCATCAGTTCCTTCAATCACTTTAACCCTTAACTGAATAGGTAACATTATTATCACATAAACAAAAAGTTGTCATCTAAGAGACTACTCTACATACAGGGTGATTTCAAAATAGACCAACAAACTTGGACCTTTGTTTGTTTGTTTTTGTGGCTGAGGGTTTAGGATGTGGAATTTCCCTTGGCCCTTTTGGACTAGAATTGTTATATAGTCATTTTGCCATGCCTACTAGAATTTTGTTGAATCTCGAGGAGTTTTACCGTCAGTAGGAATTTTTAAGGTGCCAAACATCACATTGACACGGGACTTATGATTTTACTTCCTTATCCGAGAAGAAGGCATGTTTTCTAAATTTTGCTCTGCTGCAAAATTTATTAACCTTGATAGGGTTTAAACCTCCATCCCTTGGGCATAGAGGCAAATATACTAACCATTACACTTGGACCTTACATGCAGGGCTAATTCTGAATCAAGCGAAAAAATTGTTTTTAAAAATTCCTTCCCATTTCTACAAAAATACTATTTAAAAAATGCTAAAGAATTGTTTGAGAATCCCTGCAATAGGAAAACAGTTGAACATGTTGTCTTAAGTGAATAAATGATAAAAACATGATGCAGCTGTTACATCATTCTAAAATGCCATTTCCAAAAAAACTGTTAAAAAAATGCTGTATGATTGTTTGGGGTTCCCTGGAATAGCAGAACAGCTGAATGTGTCATTTTAAGTGAATAAACTGTAAAAACATGGCGCAGTTGTTACGTCATTCTAAAATGGGATGTACATAAATTGGGGATATTAATTTCATTTATGGCGTCGCATTAATTTTTATTTATGTGAGTTTATTAATTTAATTACATTTTGTTTACAGTTGAATATCAGATTTAAATCCCCGTGATTTTTATTTATGAGGCCATATAAAACAATTAGTTTATGTAGTACCTACAAATAACCTAGAACGAATATGTGATGAATGTTGAACAGTTCTTGTAAAAAGGTAAGTTCTTCAGTTCTAATGTATTGAGCTTATCTTAAATTGCAAGTTGAGAAAGGTTAAGAAAAATATTCTTTGATTCTGAAATGTAATGCACAGAACAAATGCAGTTCAATTTCTTTGCTTTTGTGTTTATAAGACCTACATTCTGTGTAATTTAAAATTATAAAAACAATTAAATTACAAAAGGTTTAAGAATAATTTTGTTTAAATAAAAAAGGTCACTATTAAAAATAATTAAAATAATAAAAAAATATTATAATAATGAAAAATCTTTACAAATTTTATAAAACGAAATATCAAAATTATGTTACTTATAAAAATCTTGATTTGGCCTTCAGTGTAATTGAACGCGCTTAAAACTAAATGTTCAATTTCATCTGCATAAAATATGAATGAATAAAAATGTAGGTTATTGGGTATTGAGATGGGCTAGTGTCCACACAAAATAAACAAATACAGATTCAGTAATTTGATATTAAAACGAAATGTTATTTCCTTTATGACATGCAGTTGAAATTGGAATGCATCTAAACATATTCATTGTATACGCATATTCCAGCAGCTTCGAAAAAGCTGATATTTTCAACTTTTTTCAAAAAGTGTTCTATTTTATGTGACTTTGATGTAAATGGGCGCAGTGAGTCCTCCATAATAGCATGTCAAAGTATATCAGTTTATTTTAAAATCACCCTGTATAGCATAATAATAGAAAGCTAAAACACAATCCTATTAAAGGAAATGTACATGTTCTTAACATAAATACACGGTTGTTTTGAAATAGTTGTTACAACAAAAACGGGCACATCTACATATTAGAAGAGACATTTTTGAGGTTATTAAATCCCATTAAGCCTTTTTAAAAATTTTACAAATGAAAACATTTTAGGAACTGTTGACATTAGTCACTTAATTAATCTGTAAGAAAATTATGAATGTGTTTCTTGACATTACAAATTAAAATAACATATTGAATTTCACTCTGTTTATTTATTAATAAATGGGTGCTTAACCTGAAGGTCATTTAATTTTTATTTATTACTGCAAACACGTAACTAGATATTGAATTTCAACAACCAATTTTATTTCTGCTTAACACTTGACTTTAGAATACTTATGACCTAGTTTATCTTTTGTTAACGGAATTTTCTTATTTAAATGAAAATTAAAAATAAGTTTCATTGTGATTATTGTTATTTTGTATTAGTGTAAAAAACACGTTAACCTATTACCATATGCATATGTGTAATGCTTTTAAATTTATAAATACTATAAATTCTTTAGGAATAGCTGCTTATTAGAGGATATTATTAATTATTTTTTGCTATTGCCACTATTTGCTTGTTGTAAAAGCACACATACACAAACAACACAAACTATTCAGTAGTTTAAGAAAGTGCACAACTACTAAGAAAATCTAAAAGTTTTTATTACCAATCAAGAGATAATATGGCTTTATTTTTTTAATAACGCTTTTAGTTCAGAAATAATAAAAAGCAAATTAATTTTAGGAAATAAGATGCATTTTCTCTTGCATGTGATAATAATTTTAATAATGAAGATTCTACCATTTTTTGATAAATTTTACTTCCACAAAAGCAGCTAAATTAAATTTAATAACAGAATCGAGTTTTTTTATCAATTTCAATTATCCTGAATCTTTATTAATAAATGGCGATGCCCGACTACATTCAACTAACCATAAATATTGCAAATCAGAGGTTCTAAAAAAGTTTTACTAGAATTTTCTAAATTCGATTATGCCTAAATTAAAACTTTAATTTTTTTAGTTATTTTTTTGTGAGTATATGGGATACAAAGAATACATGGCTAAAATTACTGAAACTATTTCAAAGCAACCCTGTATTAGTAATATCTGAATTTTAGCTGGTTATGTTACTTTATGACATCTTAAATGTTACCTTATGGACATTGTTTACTTTGTTATTGAAATGAAACATTTTGTAGTATAAAAGATGTAAAAATACATTTGTGGTAATAATAGGACAATTAAAGATAAAAACAACAATAATTATAAAAACAAACATGCCTTTCAGTAAACATAAAAATTTATAATTTTCTGTTATAGTTGTTTAGTACATTACAGACATGGTTTTCTACAATTTATTTTTAAGATGCCTATAACGTTTCATCAAAATTAAGATTGATTAAACCAAGTCATTTTAATGGCAAAATCATTTTAATGGCAAAGCATTCTTTTTGGAAAATGAGAAAAGGGAGATGCTTTGTCTGTGAGACAATTATTTAAATATTTTTTGTGATATTTCTCTTAAAAATTTTTGCTTCTAATTTCAATTACCTCAGGTGTTAAGATAGGATTAGGTAAAGCGATCTTTAATTTGAAGACACGGTAAGTTTAAGAAATATGTTCATCCCTGGTTAACGGTTAATGAACAACAAAACACCAAATGATTGAAATAAAGAGATGTTATTTCACCAATGAATAGAATAGAAAAGTAAAATTTGTGAAATACACATATTTTTAGTTTGTATCTAGTACTAAGGATTTAAATTAAAAGAAATCGTAACAATTTAATTTAGTCATTATTAAAAAATAGTGGTTAAAATTATTTTGTCATCTAGATCAAACACTTTATTATTTTAATTAATTATTATTATACCGAATTTGATCTTGAGACAACAGAAATAAGGAAAATAAACTCTTGGATGTTTTTCTATTTTAAACAGGCGTTTGTTGTAATCTGGAATTATAACAAAAAATTATATTATATTTGTGTTCAATTTTTAACTTTTTGCCATTTTTGTCTCTAACTTATCTGTGAAACACTTTTGGAATAAAATATAATTCCGACCTGCCAGTTTATGATGTTTAAAGAATTTATTTTGTATATACTTGACTTGTTGATTTTCACTAAGGTTCATGCATATAACTGATTTCACTACAGATGCAGTCATTTTGGAAGTTGGAATCAGGCAAGCATACATGTTTCATGCAAATATTTATTTCAGTATTTGTTATTAAATAACATGCGTTTAAATTCTATTATTGGCATGTTCTATGTTGTTCAAGGTTTATTTGCATAGTTTTGCCTCATTTGTAAATTTTCTTGCTTAAATTAATAACATAACAAAATTTCTCAAAGTCAATTTCTCGGTTCCAAATTTCAAAATTTAAAAACATCATACACATGTACAAAAGTGGTCACACCAATAATAACATCGTTGTCAGCATTTCTAAGCAACTACTTAATAGTAGCATTTAGCAATACATTTCACCAAATCATTTACACATGTTGAAGGTATTGAAAACATTCAATATTAGGTAAAAACTTCAGGCAAAGAGAGAAATTTTTAATTTCTCAATTACTTATGCAATGTGACTTAAAATTAAATTTAGAATACAAGGCTCGCATTTTATTTAAGAAATTTGCATTATAATGACCCACAGTTTGAAGCATAAAAGCAATATTAAGCTCAAATATCTATATATTTTAAAATCGATTATTTATGCAGTTAATTTTATGTAATTAATTATGTGGTACCTTCTTTGCAACAATAAATTGAACGAAATGATAAATAAAAAGTTGTTTGCTGAAATGCATTTCTCAATATTAATATTTATGGACAAAACATGTTACAAGTGAAAACTTACATAACCACTGCTTTGCTATTTATAAATATAATAGAATTTTGATTATTGATAAATTAGCAGGTAAATATGCTAAATGCAAACCATTCTGCTTAGTAATTTCTTTTTTCGGCCACATTGGGTTATTTGCCTAGATTTACAAATAATAATTTAAGGTCCTTTAAAGTCATGGAGGATTTGAAAATTGCTTTATGGTTTCAGACACCAAATAGGTAAAATCTCGTATTATATCTTCATATTGTAAAAGATGAATACTACAATAAACATATCTCTCAATTATTTATCTTGGTCATGATTTAAATATAAGATTGCTATATCACCCTAAAAGAGTTATGTATGGAAAAGTATGCAACTAAAATAATTGCTATCATTTAACTGGAAGAATACAGACAGCGAACTCATTTGTCTGTAATTTAATTACATACTGTTTAAACACATTTTTGTACATAAAAAGCCATTTGTTAAATGGATAGCTTAGAGTGAGATGTTAAAGAGCAGTGTTGTAATTATTGTGTTATACAGGCTGTAGCGGGTTTGAACTGACAAAGTTTGGAAATACGTAGAACTCTGTTTTGACAAAAACTTATTAAATAAATTCAGCAAGATGAAGTTAAAGAATTTGATGTTTGAGTACAACATTAACTATTTAAGCCTTCAATGTAGATGCTGTTTTTAGTATGCCTAGTTCAATTGTTTTACGTTGACACAATCACGTCAAATTGCCATCAAATAATTTTTTATTTTGAATTAGTTGAAAATATGTATTTTATGCATTTTTATAATGTATACTAACAGTAAATACACAAATATGGTTCTCCACTATGGACAATGTGGTTTAAGTTTATGTGTTGTAAGATAGCAGTATGCTATAACATTTCCTAATCGCCGAGTGTCCAATGTACAAACTTTTATTAATGTTGTTAGAAGACTAGGCAAAACAGCTAAGTTACAATCAAAACAATATGACGGTCGAAGCCACTTTGTGCAAGTTTGTAAAATATTTGATCAACTCAGTCACATTTACTTGAATTTATAATGCGGTTAAGCTATAAATTAGGTTATAATGAAACAAAGTTTGCATAATTTTCTTAATTATAATAAATGTAAGTTTACATTTTTTTTATTTTGTAAGCACAAGTTTGTTGAATAGCACGTTTTTATCCAAGGGCAAATTTGTGTGTGTAAAACCACATAGGTGAATGCATTGTTTAAAGACAGGATATGGACTATTATCTAAAGGAAGTTATAATTTCCATGAAAGTATTTGTGTGTGCAAAAGATACAATATGGAAACTGCAAAGAAATGAATTTCTCATAACTGCTAAAAGTAGGAGAGGGAGATAGCCTTTCCCGGAAATTGAAAAGATGCTTTAGTATTAACTGGTGGTCTGACTGTCCTCAGGTGAAGACGAATTATTTGTGAGTTGTTAGACAATCACGAGGATAAGACATGTTATCAGAGTGTTGTCATTGAACTGTCTTCAGGTTAAGATGTGTTATAGTTACAGTTATCAGCAAATCATCTTCAGGAAAAGGCATATTAATTAAAATTATTGTCAAACTGTCTGTAGTATGAGACACATTGGGAGTGGCGCTTTGAAGTTTCAACACAAGACGTATTAATCAGTAAATCGCCATTTGAATGGTCTCAGAAGAAAAAGAAGACAAAAGTAAAGGTTATCGGCATAGAAAGTGTGTGTTTTGTGTGTTCATCGTAAATAACTAAGAAGACAAAAGTAAAGGTTATCGGCATAGAAA
>JAHWXV010258839.1:0-13078 GCA_024586415.1 Phrixothrix hirtus | reverse complement strand
CAAAAAAGAATGGTATCCATAAATTCAAACCAAAATAAATTGCACGAAGAAATTGCAAACAAATTGAAGGAGGAAATGATATCGATTACTACAAATCAAAGTAAACTACACGATCAAATTGAGTCAAGCCAAAATGCATTCAAAGAAGACATTACACACAATTTAAAAGAGCAAATGTTATCAATTAATGCAAGCCAAAGTAAAATACAAGAGGAAATGGAAACTAATCAAAATAAATTGCAAAATGCATTAAAAGAAGAAACTACAAACAAATTTAAAGAAGAAATGTTTTCGATTAATGCAAATCATAATAAATTACAGGAAGAAATTAAACTAAGTCAAAATAAACTAGCCAAAGAAATAGAAGACGTTAGGAATGACATGTCAACAAAATATGAGAAAGTAACTAAGAAGTGTGACGAACTACACCAAAAATTTATTTTACTTACCGTAAATAAAGAAGTCAGCATGCCTAAGAAGGAAGTAGTTTCTAGTCCTCATGAACAGCCAACAGAAGTGATTGTGCGGCAAGTTGTACATTTGCCTGTTATGGAAAACGACATGTAAATTACCAGAAGGCACGTTAAAGCGCCCATGTATGATAGGAAGATCTCTTGGGCTAATTATCATAAAAAATTCGTGGCAGCCGTAACATCGAATGGTTGGGCCATTGAAGAAACGGCGACTGCTTTATTAGTGGTTCTACATGGAGATGCTCTAGACATTCTAGAAACAATACCAGGCGATCTACAGAATAACTACAATTACCTTGTTTCACGATTAGAAGTGTGATATGAAGATAAACATCTGCAACAGGTCTACTGTGCTCAGTTAAGAAATCGTGCGCAGAAGCTTGGAGAGAACCCGCAGGAATTCGAAGCTGAAATTTCGCGGCTAGTAAGATTAGCATACCTAACGGCTCCAGAGAGTTCTATAAAAACACAAATTGGGGTGCAAAAATTTGTCGATGGTCTCAGAGATTCTGAAACACAACAGGCGCTTAGATTAGCACGTCCACGTGACCTTGCTAGTGCATTGGCTCTTACACTAGAATTTGAAGCTTCCAAACAAGCGTTGAAGGGCCATATTCGTGTTAGAGACATTGAGGAAGATAAAACTGAGACTTTAGAAGAAACAGTGCGAAGACTAATCAGAGCCCAAAGACCAACAGGACGTAAACTGCGCTACTTGAAGTGTGGTAAATGGGGACATATACAGATGAAATGTCAAGAGGCTATGGCCAGTCCCGCCGATAACACAAAGCAGCAGGAAAACAAGAAAGCAACAATGTGAAGGGACGAATATCGATCTCTGCTAGCCATGTCCCGAAAGTCACCATCCAAGTGGCATCGTTAAAACATAGACCGGATAGTCTTTACATAAATTGAACAATTCCAGGGAAGAATTGCAAAATGCCACTGGACACAGGAACAACAAAGGCAATAGTAAAACCGAACGTTGTTGGGAATGGAAGATTATTGACGTCACAGCTGCGATTAAATACAGCTACTGGAAAGCACGCATCCGTTCATGGTGAAATTATTACACACATTGAGATCGGCTGTAGGTAGTTACCGCATCGCGTGCTAGTAGCTGATATTAAGGAACCTGTTGTATGTGATGTCTGAGTTTGGCTTGGCCTTAGACTTGTAGAATCATATCATACTAGTTCATGATGAAGTTATACCCATTATAAACGAGATGACCATGCAATAAGAATAATCCTAGCCGAAGAAGTGACATTACCACCAAGCAGCGAAACAATAGTTATGGGTCAACCGGATGGAGACTTCCGGGTAGGATGTATTTGAATTTTAGAAACCAGAAACATAAATATTGGTCGTGGTATTCTGGTTGGAAGAGTGTTGATCGAGACCAAGGAAACAACACCTGTTCGCTTGATGAATTTCAATACCTTGCAGATGACTCTAAAGAAGGGTAATGAATTAGGATCATGCACACCTATCTCATCAGTAGTACATTGCACAAAAGCCAGTGAGAAGGTTTTGCCCGTAATGAATTTACCTAAACTGCATACCACACTCTAATCCTTGGATAACGGTTCATCCCCTGCGCAAAAGGCTAAAGCAAGTCAGTTGATCCAACGATATTCCCATATATTTGCCACGAATGATTGTTTGAAAGGAAGAATTAATGTTATGACGCACAAAATAGATACCAGTGATGCTCAAGTAATAGGTCAACGACCAAGGAGGCTGCCTTTATCTAAGCGAGAGGACGCCGAACAAATCATCAAAGAGATGGCCCGTTAAGGGAAATAGAGTCATCCAGCAGCCCTTTGGCGTCGACAGTTGTATTGGTTAGGATGAAAGATGGTAGCATCCGATTTTGTGTGGATTACCATCATTTAAATAATGTGGCCAAAAAGGATAGCTATCCTCTACCCAAACATGAAAAATGGTTAGTGGCAAGTTGGTATGGAAGCTAAGCATCGGGAAAAGACAACATTCTCTGTTAGATCTGGCCTCTGGCAGTTCACTGTGATGTCTTTTGGCTTGTGCAATGCAACAGCGACGTTTGAAATTCTAATGGAGTTGATCTTGAGAGGGTTGTCTTGGAAAACATGTCTAGTATACTTGTACGATGTCATAGTAATTGGAAAGACCTTCGACGAACACCTGAGCAAATCTCGACGAGGTGTTTCATGGACTACGAAGTGCACATCTATAGCTTAGTCCGAAAAAGTGCAACTTGTTTCAAAACAAAGTGAAATATTTGGGTCATGTAGTCTCGGAAAAAGGTGTGGCAGCAGATCCAGAGAAAATTAAGTTCGTGCGAGAGTGGCCACAACCGAAAGATAAACATCTATTAAGAAACTTTTTGGGATTATGCACTTACTATCGGCGATTTATACGTGGATTTTCAGACAGCGTAAAATCACTTACAATAATTACTGAAGAATACCAGCCATATTTATGAAACAATAGCTACCAAGAGTCATTTGAAACACTTAAACAAACCTTGATAACAGCACCTATACTCAGTTACCCTAGAATAGATGGAAGTTTTGCCTTAGACACCGATGCCTGTCACTTCGGCATCGGTGCAGTGCTATCGCAAATTCAAGACAGAGAAGAATGAGTAATTGAGTATTTTAGCAAAGTATTGTCCAAACCTGAGAGAAACTATTGTGTTACGCGCAAAGAATTGCTAGCGATGATAAAGGCCGTTGAATACTTTTACAAATACCTTCATGGACGAAATTTCTTATTGAAAACTGATCACGCAGCATTGAAATGGCTCCTGCAGTTTAAGAATCCAGAATACCAAATAGCAAGATGGATTGAACGGCCACAAGAGTACGATTTTGAAGTTGAAATTCGTGCCGTTAAAATTCATAGAAATGCTGACGCCTTATCAAGACGGCCTTGCACAGAAAATTGCAGCATTGTACTCGGTTGGTCTCAAAAGTTGAAGATCCTCTTGTCAACCGTACTACTGTAAATAACGATGATCGGAACCCAGATAATGTTAAACAAGATCAGGAAAATGACCCAGGCCTGAGGGTGCTATTAAAATGGAAGAATGAAGGTCGAGGACCAGCTTAGGAGGAAGTGATCTCATTTAGTCCGATTGATCTAAATGGGACTCCTTGCAAGTTCAGGACGGCCGTTTGAAAACAACCCTGGAAAGAGATGGTGGAAGTGAAATACGAGTGCAGTTGGTAGGTCAAAAGAACAGAGTATCTAAATTCTACGACAGCTGCATGATGGTCCTTCAGGACGGCTATTTGGGATTAAGGAGAACTCTGGAAAAGGTCCGTGAAAGATTTTATTAGATGAACTACAAGGATGATGTTATGGAATGGTGTCGAAAATGTGTAATATATGCATCTGGGAACGGTCCATTGGGGAGGCAAAAAGCACCGATGATATAGCTGGTCCATTTCCAGAAACCGAAGCAGGAAACAAACACATTCTGGTTTCAATTGACTATTTTAGTAAATGGACCGAAGCATATGCTCTAATCAAGAAGCAATTACAGTGGCCGAGACCCTGATAAAAGGCCTGTTTAACCGTTTTGGGATTCTTTGGAATTACACTCAGACCAAAGAAGAAACTTTGGGTCAGCCTTGTTCCAAAGCCTCTGCCTATTGCAAATACGCAAGACCAGAAAAACTTTTCTTCACCCACAGTCAGATGGAATGGTGTAACGCATGAATCTAACAAT
Organism: Phrixothrix hirtus; assembly: GCA_024586415.1. Taxonomy (NCBI): domain Eukaryota; kingdom Metazoa; phylum Arthropoda; class Insecta; order Coleoptera; family Phengodidae; genus Phrixothrix; species Phrixothrix hirtus. The sequence continues at coordinate 8,887 of JAHWXV010258839.1, read as the reverse complement.
GGGAAAATATTTGTCAAAAGTTGTCTCGGATCATCAAAGAGATTGGGGCTATACTAGCCTCTGTTCCTGATTGCATATCGATCATCCGTACACGAATCGACAGGAGATACCCCACAGAGTGTGGTTTGGACGTGAAATAAGACTACCGTGTGGTTTAGAGTTTGATGGTAAGCCTGGAGAGGAGGAGGTCGCTGGAAATGCGTATGCTGAAAGCCTACCAAAGAAACTAAATTCTATTCATTGGAGAGTTCGCAGTAACATCCAGATTGCCACCGATCGAATGAAGGTCCAGTATGATATAAGTCCCAAAACGGGAAGATTTTAAACCAATGACCTAGTCTGGTTGTACCAACCTCAGCGATGACGAGGTCTATCTCCCAAATTGCAAAGATCTTGGGAAGGTCCATATAAAGTAATAAAAAGGATCAACGATGTAATTTACCGAATTATGAAATTGCCCTGTGGAAAACCCAAAGTGGTCCACATGAATCAGTTAGCCCCATACGCTGGGAGAAACGCAGAAACGGAGCAGGAAGAGTGTGTGCAAAGGGCGAACCATTTCGGAGTGGAAGAACTAGAAGTCAAAAACAGCGAACAATCATTCACTGACTTTATGACAATGTATTCGGGACTCAACAAAGCTAGATTTGGGGTTACCACTGAAGAGTAGAGAAACCTATTTGATGTACCAGAGGAGTACCTTTTGGTTCATTGTGTCGCTAAAGACTTCCGAATGGTCCGTGGTATCGCAGTTGAGTTTAAGAGGAGGTATGGTGTATTAGAAGAAATACTGCAACAAGAGCCAGAAATTGGAAGGGCATGTGAGCTACTACGCCGTCACCGTCAAGGTAGCGAAGTATTTACTACCTTGTGACAAAATCATTATCTCATCAAAAGCCACGTTATGAAGACCTGTGGAAGGCGTTATGGGATTTAAAGGAACATATTTGTGCCGGCGCGAGTAGAAAGTTAGCGGTACCGAGGCTTGGCTGTGGCTTAGACCAGCTTAATTGTCTCTAGGTACGTAAGATGTTGGAGGTAGTGTTTTGTGGCACTGATGTCAAGATCCTGGTGTACAGTTGGAATCCAAATGAAATTCCACCAGCGACAAAATCTGTGGACTGCCATTTCTTTAACAAATGGGGTTGCAAGCATGAATCGCAGTGCGGATTCCGACATTCGCCAACAACAGTAGAACCATTGCAAGTGCAAAGTCCAAGATCACTGGTACGGGACGGAACATTCTTAATTAAGGGCAGTGTAACAAAAATTAGAAACAGTAAATGGAAAATTCTAGAATCATATAGAATGTTTCCTTTATAATTAAATAGGTGATGTAATGGCAATGACTCTTTGCGGTAATCATTACCAGTCAATTAGATAGGTCAGAAATGAGTCATAGGATTGCGTAATATTCTCGAATTCTCTATTTGTATTGTTTCTAGAATTTATCTTTCCTATATAAACAGGAGGTTAAATTCTCTTTCTTTAGTGTGTATTAGAATCTTGCACTATACATTACTGATATAAATATAAATATACATAAATAGATATAAATATTGCTGTTAGTGGATTGTGAAAATAAATATTAAAATAAATTGGTGTACATAGTTAATTATAATTTTAGTGAAAATAAATAAACATTATAAAACAATTAACTAGTTTCGTTACAATATGTAAGAAGTTGGGTAATTTAAATGTTAGTTCTAAATATATTTAAGTTGTGTGTCAGGTTATATTTTATCTACACTTATATTTACAAGTTTTCCATAATAAATCCTTTTGATTGATGAATGATAAAATATTTATATTGTAATTAAAACATCAATTTGATAAAGGATTATTACATCGTCATATATTTATTATACAAATAATATACTTTAGATAAAGCACAAATGCACTGCGTTTTGGTGTGATAGAAGCATGAGGGTTAGCTGGAGTTAATGAATAATGTTCTTCGAATTCAGGTTGCGACTTGAATATGGGAAACGGTGCTTTGAAGATAAATTGAGATATTGATATGCCATTATAAATTGCAAGATATTTAGGTATGAATTCGGTTTTGGACGCCTTAAATCCTTCGATATCAACTACGAATTTATTTTTGGTTGCGCGCAAGCGTATACTTGTAAAGTTTGAATGAATATGAAATAAAAGCGGTGCACATCTTAAATTATATGAAATTGGATACGTAATTTGGGTCTATATAAATATCTATCGTCATTTTCTAATTCGAGATGTATTTCACAAATAATGAAGTCTTTAAATTTAAGCACTAATTCACATACGAGTAAATCTCATTTAAAGTAGTTCCATAACATATCATATAAATCTAGACTTTGATTGATAAATTTCATTCATCACAGTATTTATGAATCTATAATAATTCATTTTGTATTACATAAACTATGTACTTTCTCTAGCAAGAGATAAGGCGTATTTATTAAAACTTCTAAGTGTTTTATTTCGTTTATTATTAATAATAGTCCCGAAGAGATTACATTGTGAAATTATTCTAAAAATGTGGGTATAATTTTAATCCGTTTTATTAATTCTTAATTAAAAGGATAAGAGGTTTAAATATATTAATGTATCGAGACATCTGTAATTAATTTCACCTGTTTAAAAATATTCAGTTTAAAACATGACAATCTATCTAAAAACCCTAAAACCATTTGAAGGATATATTATAAGAAGCAGGTAAGAAAAAAGGTGCCCTTTTGTAATAATAATGCCGCTTTGTTATAGAAAGGGCTTAGCAACTTATCGATGATAAATATAATGCATAATATTTAAAAATTTACATTGTTTGAAATATGCATGTCTTTATACTATAAATCTAGACTATAAGATTACTTAATTGAATGTCCTTTTAATGAAATATTTCTATTTAAAATGTTAATTTTTATATCCGCAGGTAGCGAAATAAATGGTTGCAGGGATATTTCCACCGAAATAGGCTTCGTTTAAGAATTTGTAAAGATCTACTTCAATTCGAATGGATTTTATATTCGACTATCAAATTTGAATTAGTGTAATGCTTTACGTTAGAATATGTTTCTTACATTCATTTATTATATGAATAAATAACGAAAATAGTTGAATTATGTGCTATCCGCTATCATTAATTAAACATGGGTAATTAATGTAAACTTAAAATTTCTTAAATAATCTAATGTGGATATAAATATGAATCCTATTCGGTTGTTGTGTAAATTTATTATACAGCGTTTTGTAGTTGTACGCTGTTATTTCATCATTTTAAGCGTGTTACAACCTGTCATGTGCAGCAGGAGACTACTAAAATAAATTAATATTTGAAAATGGTTGTTATAAATTTAATTATAGCTCCGATTTTATATTAATTACACGATTAATTATATAATAATGAATTTTAATAAGCATTCTCATATTATTTGGTATCATAAACAATATAATTGTCAAAAATATTCCTCAATAAAATTAAACTATATGAATGAAAACAAATGTTTGATTTTTTATATTAATTACTGATTAAATCAATAAAACCGTAAATAAAACCGCGAAATAAACCGCGAATTAAACCTAAAAATCGCGAATTAAACTGAAAAACCCCGTATATAACAGTGAAACCGCGAATAAAACCGCATACCCACGAAATTGACCGCGTATGAAACCAAAAAACCGCGAAACTGAGAATAAAACCGCCAAACCAAAAATCAACCGCGAATAAAACTGCGAAAAAGCGAATAATACCCTCGTAAAAAACCGCGAATTAAACCGAAAAACCGCGTATAAAACCGCGCACCCGTGTATAAATCCACGAGTCCGTGAAATTAACCGCGAACTAAATCGAAAAACCGCGAAACTGCGAAATAAACCGTGAATTAAAGCGAACAATGGCGAGTAAAACGGCGAAGTGAAATCCTCACCGCGCACCGCGAATTAATTCTTTTTCGTGAGGATGTGAGGATGGCGTAGAACTGTTTAATCTTCTCTACTGATGTAAATCATCTCAACAAAAATGCATTTCGATTTTTGGCGATGAAGCACCTTCTACTGCTATTCTGTATCACTGGCTTAGTGAATGTAATGCTGGCGGTCGTTCGCTTATGGACGAATTTAGGCAAGGTTATCCAAAATCGGTGGTTGTACCAGAATCAATCGATGGTGTGCGTCAACTAATAACGCAATGCCTTCATGTGACACCGTGAGATTGAGGCATGCATGGATATTAGAATGGCAAGCATACATAATATTTGTTCGCATAGTTTTCCGCATAATTTGACAGTCGTTCGAAAACATGCTAGTGTCAATTGGTGCAACGAAATACTACAAAGCTATAATCATAGTGCGTAAAAAGCCGTGCATAACAACTACAAGGGTGAACAATCTTGGACATATGGATAAATGGACATGTGCCTACAGTGCCCCTGGAGGATCGTGGAACGGTCTATTTGTTTGTCAGTAGTATTTGGTGAAATAAGAAAAAACGACATACCACGCAGGATCAGTCTTTACCAAAATAATTACCACTCACACGTCGATACAGACAACTCAATATATGAACGGTCATACCATCGAATTGGTAGACATCTGCGATAGAGCCTCGACCTGGCGCCCAATGATTACTGGCAGAGTCATCTATTGGTTTTATTAGAAGGACATTTAATATAAATAAAACAAAGAAGATGCATGCTAAACGGCGCGAATTTTATAAATAACTCGGCACAAGTGAAAAGCCAAGAAACTATCATAGGAGTAAAATAAAATGAACAATCTTTGGTGAGAAGCCTTAGAATTGTACATTTTATTTTACTGCGATGACAATTTCTTGACTTTTCACGTCGTTTAAGAGGAATCTTCTTTAATTAATTTTGTTACGATTTAAAATCTTCCGTTATCAATTTTGATTCTTGCTGTATATATCGATTTTTCACTTGCCCTATACATATCTCTTAGTGAGGTGTTGTCAACTGGCGTAGAGAGATCGATTTATGGATGTGGTCGAAGGAGCCGCTAAATCTTCGCATGTGCTTTGACGCCGTTATTTTCCATCTTTAAATTTGAAATGGCATTAACAAGAGCTTTATAAACGGCCAACATTTTTGTGCTTCGTAATGTCATCTTAAGGTAACCTCTATTGCTTTTACATTTCATTATGTAAAAAATTCTGTAACGCCTGTAGGAAGTTTCGAGATTTTGAAGGTCGTGGCATTTGTTTCTAAAGAAGTACCCATCTAAACTAGTTAGTATCCCCGGTAGTTAATTCATATATTCCTTGAACATCACGAATTGGCGGTACCTCTATTTTAGATTGGTCTTGACCCTCGAGTTTTTATTCGGTTTGAGAATGGCATACTTTCTAGTAAAACTATACTTTAATAGCTAAATATCCAATCCTAAGTTCTATATTAAATGTTATATGCACATTCATAAAGAATTTTCTGGAAGCAATATCAAAGTAACAATGTAACAAGTAACAAGTATTTTGTAGTATGCAAGCACGGTAAACTCTAGAAACTGTTAAAGATAAGTATTAGCTTTAGGCCGACAATCCACAATTTGTATAAAACTAATATGCACCATTTATTTGTTTTTGCTGGTATAAATTAAAACCTTGTTGAGAGTCAGTTGTTTATTTTATATGAAGCAGGAGCTTTCACAGTAAATAATTAAGGAATATGCACGAATTTACACTACCTCGTTGACTGTGGCTAGCATGCATAACAATTTATATTAAATGTCCTCCTAATAAAACAATGATGGCTCTGCCAGTAATTTTCGTAAACACCTACACAGGTTATATGTTAAAAATTGACTTTGCATTTTCAACCAGCGTAGCGTATCCAGGCACCTCGCACTGATGAGCCCCAAACAGGGCGAAACCATTGGTCTGCTGAGGCTGCAACACGCTGATTCAAAGTACAAGATTTTATGTTTTTACCTATTAAGTTAGGTTATTAAAAATCTTTGGCAAGAAGCCTTAGAATCGTTCATTATATTTTACTCCGATGACAGTTCCTTAGCTTTTCACTTGCGCCAAATCATTTTTAAAACTTACACCGTTTAGGAGGAATCTGCTTTATTTTATTTATACTTGTAACGTAACAAACAATTTGGATACATTTTATGGTCTTCGCCTGAAGATGTGGTAGTTATAACCTCGAAACCGATAGCATAATGGAAAAAAACTGAATTTTGAGATATAGGAATTTTATTAACTATACCTTTTCTAATTAGTCCATAGATTGGTAGCCAACACCCGCCCAACGAAGTTGTTCAATTTGGCTAACAAACTACGATTAGAATTCAAGATTTGGTTAATATGTATTATACGTTATTGAATTAATATTGATACAACGATTGAGCAATGTAAAGGCTTGCCGAACAATAAATACAACTTTTCCTATTATGTCACCAGATATGTATTATTGTCTGTTTGCATACAGATTTTAATTATGAATTTTATCAAGCGCTTAATACTAAGATAACTAAAGTAACACCTTAGATTATTGCATTAAGCGTGTCAGCTTAAACATCTACACTAGAAACAAATATAATTACCATATATAAACGTACACCTAAATGTCTTAGATGAAGCTCTTATGCCGTAAGTAAATACCATCTTCGCTTTTCGTGACGCCCAAGTATATTATGCATCAAATTAAAGTCAATCGTTTATCAATATGTAAGAAAATTTGATTATCCTCCAAAATTAATTCATGTCTCGTTCTAATTTTTTCTCGGCTGTAGATCAACATGAAGTATTCAATATCTAAATTTTAATCTACTTAACGTTCACAAGACATATTTAGTTCTGACCGATATTTTAATGATACAGCATATCTTATTTGTGGCCAGTTTCATAATAAATCTAAAAGCTATTTTATTTTGAAGTCTACTTTAACTTCTAATGTTACGATTGTATATAAAATGATAGTCATATCTATAACTAATTTTAAAATTAAAGTAACTTTAAATTTATTCTAAGAGACAATACGTTTGTAGACTTAGGAATGTTTTGCAATGAATACATGCTGATATTTTTGATTTTGGAGTAAAGCATCGAAGTATTAGCTCAAGCTTTACCATTGTCACCAACATGGTGATATAGTTTACCGAATATATTTAATATTATATTCACATTTCACAGGTGTAAATAAAGCGGTACTTAGTAATGTTTACCACAGTAGATAAATACAAGGTCGAACATAGAGAATGTTTTTTATAATATCTGTACTACTGTCAATTGCAAATTTGGAAAGCAATATTAAGAAAATTGAATTTTCTGTTCTAATGTAAAACAGCTGAGGAAAAATAAACAGTCAGAAAAGGAATTTTCAAAAAATCTGGAATCGGCAGCTTACTACGTAACCAAAGGCATAAGTAATGATTATGAAGTGGTGCAAATAATACATTTTTCAACTTTCGCCGTATGAAATCCGGCAGAACTATGTTATCAACTTTAGTAAAGAATATCTGACTTTGCAGTAAACTAGGAACATTCCATATGCAGAGGAAGAATTAAAAAATGGAACTAATGTGTTATGAAGTGACTAACCCTTTTCAGAACATTCCTCCCGTTCTATGTAAACACCGTCATACACGTCATCATTTATTCAAAGAAATCCATCTGCTGTTAAAATTTACACTAGGTATAACATGTTTACCTCCGACTTCTCCACTATATAAATGTAAATTTTCTTTGTTACATTTTTCAGCTTCAAGAAAAAGAAATACTGCGAATTATGGTTATCGAACGTTGAGATGTACTCTTCTATCAAGCTAATTCATTCGCTGTTAAACTTTACAGTAGATCTGTCGTTTATATACTCTCTTTCCTCCCTTAATAAATAATGGTACTCTTCAATAAACTTTTTGCATTTGACAACATGCGGAGATCGTGATGCGGTAAATATTACAAGGAATTGTGGTCGAACATTGAGTTTTAGTTTTCAAGCAAAATTATTTTCTTTATGGTAATAATAACTTAATATATACTTTTACATTTCACAGTAGGACCGTCATTTTTGTCTCTATCCTCTCCTATAAATATGTATAGATTTTCTTCTATATGATATTTATGCATGGGAGCATGCTAAAGCTCCAGGGAGGAAAATATTACGATAGGTGTGATCGAAAACTGAGATATATTTTCAACTAAAAATTACTTTGCGGAAAGGACCCATTAATGCAAAATTCGTAACTCTCTTTTCAGTCATTCCGTTAGTTTTGTTAGTAACTGAATATAATACTGCTGATTGGTGATGCAACACCTACGTATTCGTTTAATTGATTACGTTTTTGAAAGATGTTTAAATATAAACTAACAACAGAGTTGTACAGTAATTACCATTGCTTAATGTAGGCAGCTTCCAGGTCAAAGCACTCCGACTTGGTGATGCCACAAATTAAATCTATCCATCACTGTTCTAATAAACAAAACTGACAAACCCAGACCTTAAAATTTAGAGCTCATTTCATGGCGATTTGACCTAAATCATTGTAACGTGGAAATTTAAATTCCTCACTAACTAATTTCGTTCGGGAAGGAGCACCCGGTATGTATATCTTAAATGCCCCCTGCTGCTGCCGCTTACCTACGCCGCCTAAAAGTCAGCGTGTGCCTTGTTGAGTGACAAAACCAAAAAAATTAAAATAAAAATAGTTACCGTATTTGTTGGTCGTTATGACAGGAGAGTAATGACATCCGATTTGGTTTTTCTGTCAGTTTTTCTTATCGAAAATTAACTAAAGGCGTTTAGAACTAAAAACCCTTTTTGAACTTTGGTAGAGAATTGAAACAAACCAGTTCTCTAAAATAAGATCTTAGCAGAGATCAACCCCTTTTTAAAACTTCCCGCCACCAGGCGAGTCGTTGGGCCGCTCGATTAACGAAATTAAA
>JAHWXV010258832.1:0-25146 GCA_024586415.1 Phrixothrix hirtus | reverse complement strand
ATTACTACTTACAATTTTTACCATAAAGTTGATATTCTTTAAGAGTAATTATGAATTGTTTTAATTACGTTGCAGGTATTTCTAATGCTACTGAAACATATATAACCAGTTATTAATTCTAAACAGTAAATTTTACGATATTTTGACTGATAGAAAAGTGAATCAGGTAATTTGCACGTTAAATAGAAATTTAAGTAATACTTCAGTAATATTTACTGCGGTAAAGTAATTATAACTCCAATGCCTGTTATAATTACTTAAAGTGCTACTTGGGTCCTCTATTTAAAGTAGCATCTGACCATTATAGCGAACTTGTTTTGCATCATTTTCTTTTGTACTTAACATACCCCGTAAGTAGATTGTTCCGTTTTCCAACTTTCTACCCTTTGCTATTGATGTTCCTCCGCACAGCGCAATGGAAACGCTAAGAAATATAGATTCAGATACATCATATACCGGCTACACGCGCTATTTTAAAATAATCCAACTATACTTCATATTCTCGTTTATATTAAAAATATACGTGGTTTATTCGGAATTTAAGTTTCGTTTTAATATGCCCTCCGAAATACTATGAAAGATAATTACTCAATAGATAGTGAGGACGCTTAAGTGGTTGATAAGGTATACCATGGTTCTGTTATTCAATTCAGTTGTATATGAAGATCTAAAACGGACACTACAATTGAAGAATCTGTCAATTGCGAAGTTTTCACGCAAAAAATGAAAATAGCGCCAAAATTTAACCGTTAAATATGCTAGAACACATTATGGATGAAAATAAAAATTGGATAATAATGTAGCAAGCATGCACGATGAGGAATAAAGTTGGAGGTTTGGTGTTGGAATTAGTCACTTTGCAGAAAATTCGACCAGCAAGTTTCTAAAATCGACGTTTCGCTGTTTAGGAAATGGCCGCATGTTTCCTAAAATTTCACGTACAGTTCTGTATGGAATTCTTCGAGGTAGATACCAAAAATGTTTACGATGTTGAAATTGCACTAGCTTTGCTACTTAATAGACGTTATTTATATATGACGTCCATGTTATAGTAATTATCTGGTAACTGTACTATTATATGTTTTTATTTTCATAATATCTAATTTGTTTGTTCGGTTGCCTACAATACTATCGTCTGGACGGCACTGAAAATGAATGTTGAATATTTTTTTTAATTTGTATTATCAAAAATTCTTTTAATTCGCTTTATCATGTTAACATGAAATGATTTCTTTTCTTTTCTAAAACACTAATTTCTTATAAGCTATCTATTTAACCGTGTAATATTTCGCAAGCAAACAATACTTGTAATTTAAGTTAACTAAAATATAGTACAACAAAAATACAATTATATATAAAAACACCAGTAATCGTACTAGGGAACGTAAAACCCAAAATAATTGAGAAACGCCCTGTGGATAATGTATTTTAAGTTAACATAAAATGAGTGAATTAATTAAAAAAACGTATTAAAGAAGCAATTACATGAAATACGAAGTAAATATAATATTAAATTTAGAAAAGTTTGTAATAAGAGCAAATCATTAAAATCCGAACTGCAGATATAAAGGTTGGAACCATCCATGCTACAAATTTAGAAATTTAAAGTCAAAGGGTATGACGTAGTTCAAACTTTAGATTACCGTCACTATATAAATACGGCGAAGATATAAAAAATTTTACATTTAGTTGGTGGACACACACAGTTGTTGTTGTATTTAAGGCAGGTTCGGTTATCGAACCGACACTCAGGCCTATTAGACTCATTATGTCGACTGCCCGTGAAAGTATCCTTGAGGTCCTAAGATTTTCAGAAACCTCAGTATTTTAGGTGGGGGAGCGTTTAAAATTTCGTCGAATTCAGGGAATTGAGACTCAAAGGTATGGTATCCGACATTGCCCAAAGCTGAAAAATCATATAAGACGTGAAATGACGTTTGATCGTCCTCGCCACATTTTCTACAAAGAGGATCCTGTTGGATTACGATTGTGGTTAGACGTTTTTTGACGCTATGGCCCATTAGGAGGCCAGTGTATGCTTTGGTTTCTTTCCTGCTTAATGAAAGTGGGAACTGGGTTTGTTTAAAGGCTAGACCTAAAGTTAGAGCCCTAGCTTGTCTAAGGATATGCTTATCCCAGCATTGTTTAAACTCGCAGAGCAGATTGGCCTCAATGACGGATTTTTGGAGGCGATGCTGGGGACGGCTGTTTGCATAGTAGCACCCGCCCTGGGCAACAAATCATTACCTGCATATCCCTGATGATCAGGGGTCCGGCAAATAGTCACGTTGTTGTTGCTAGATACTAGGGTCTGTAAGTTCTGTCAACATTCCCACACCAATCTGGATGGTATGATGGATTCGCTAGCGGCTTAATGACGCCTTGTCTGTCAGTGAAAATAGTGAGCTGTAGGTTGTGATAGTCCCTACTGATGCATTTTTCTGCGCAGACGCAATTACTTCAATTAATCAATTCCAATATAGCGCTTTCGTGAGATAAGCTATGATCACGTCTGACTACCGTTTTCCTATTTACTGTCGGGTGTCTAAACCTAGGCAGTAAAAATATGTACCTTTAAATTACCCTTGAATTGAATTAAAAGCACGCAAACATACTGCGCCATTTGTCACGAGACGAAAATCTAACCGAATTTACCTATCTGAATAAGAAGATTCAAAAATAACTCGAATATCACATTCGATTCATTATAAATGATTAAAAACATTTACCTCGAAGCAGCTACCATCTGTAATAACAGATTTCGAGTATACACGTGTTAATACACTTAACTAAAATTTGTTGGTTCAAATTGACAATATGCATTCACAGCTGTTAAATAAATAAAATGGTAGTCAATGTGGAATAGCTATTAAATGTTGCAAAAGTAAAGTAAGTGCATGGTTCAGGAAACTATAGCATATATGTTCACAAATTAGTATGGAAATTGACTTAAATTAAATGTAGTTTTAAAGTAGGTAGGTAGACAACCCAACGTACGCCAAAAGAAATATCTGTCTATAATAGAATTAAATAGAACGAATTTAATTTTAGGTTAGTCTATTAACAAAATTTAGCAATTAAGAGTGAAGTCTTACTGTAAATAAACCTACAGCAAGCCTCCGACAAGATCAAAGCCTCAGCATAACAAGTAATTGCTGACGTACTTCCATGATAAAATAAATAATGCAATCGAGAAAGTTTACCAAGTAAAGCATGCATAATTTGATCACAGCCGCAATACCAGCAATATTTTTAAATTTAAATAAATAATGTAAGAGCTTGTATCATGCAATTGCTTTAATTTTAAGCTTTTAAAAATTGATTGTAATTTTGAATTTAATTAACTTAATATGATGTATATTAGAATAAAACAGTGCCTTATAACCGTATGTTGTTGAAACCATCCTATTAAGTAGAAAATTAAATTCATTGAAATGGCTCAGCACGACAAAGAAGATTAAACACAGCTTATATAAAAATCTGAGTAAAAATGCTTAATATAATTTGTTCCTTAACTTAGTGGTGACCTGAGACCCGGATTAAGAAGGCCTAAATGAAGTGAACAAGAAAATTAATTAACTTGTAATGGTTCAAAACGGCAGTAGTGAAAAATCACGTTCATGAATACCTTTACTTTCTATAACTAGGTTTATCCAGCCAATCAGTGAGTATTCTTAAACATCTTAGTTATTCTAAATTAGAAAAGGGACGCATCATAATCAAGGATGACATCTGGTGCTTTTCCCTAACGCAAATGCAGAGTTCTCAATGATTGGAATAAGAAAGTTGCAGCACAGAAACTATTGAGTTCTACCAAAACTTCATTTTCTAAATGCTTATCTTCACTTAAATTTATTACTGCGAATGCAGGTTGCTTGGCCTAAATAAGTTTAATTAAATCTTTTAATATGAGACATGTCTGAAGACTAAGGATACAACTATAGATTACTACAATTTACAGAGTAGTACAGTGGTTAATTTTGTCGTAATTGCTGCCACAGCCATAGAATTCTCCGCCTGGTCTTATAACCACATTGTTACTGTATTCTTGATGCCTTCATCGATTTAGGAGTATGGTGATAAACCCAGGTTTCATCACCCGACACAATATGGGTATAGTCCAAAACCACATCACCTTCGCGTTCGTAGCGCATGAAGGAGTCGATTTCGAAGCCCATCCGTTTCCTTGTGTGTTATTCAGTTAACATTTTGGATACCCAGCGCGGGCACCCTAATTCTACAATCAGAGCTTCATTTGGCGTGGTCTTCGATACATCCGAAATGATTTCATAACGGAGCGCACTTTACATTTGGCGGGATCCGTAATTACTACAGTCATTGTATACGTTTGTTTCTCGTGCTAGACTCCACAACACACTGAGCAACTTCTGCACAGGTGACATGGAAGACTGGCAGTTCACGCTACGTACAAAAACATTACTGCTACGCCTACGGGGGTTGTAACCTAAATTTCCAGACATCTTATAATATTACGTAAAATAAACCTCAATAATACCTTAATCACTAAATTTTAGATATTTTCACTATTTTTATGTATTAAGTATGTCTTTTACAACTGATTTTTTAAAATTTAGTTTACTTGCCTCAAAATATCTTGAGTGTATTACAACTGCCAGAAGAATTGTCAGAAATATTCAAATAAATTTATAGCCAATTAACTTTGACGGGTATCACGCCGTTAGCAGATAATCAATCCATAAAAGCGTATCTTGGAGTGGAATGCGAAAGGAAACTAGTTGCGCTTAATCGGTCTAGAGGGGCTTGCGGAACAGAATTCCTTAACCTAGGTGTAAATTTTTCACATTTTACGATATTGTTGATAAACAATTCGCTGTAATTTATATTGCGATCCACTTTACATGTTAGCGATCACATGCTGAAAGTATGCTGTTTTTGCAATTATTTGAGGCATACTCCACGAATCCGCAGCGACGATAGTTACGCCACCCTTAAACATAATAATAAAAGTAAACGGCTCTATAAATAAAGACAGAAAATCTTTATCATCCCCTATATTTAATAAAATCTTGTGTTTTGTTTCTCGCCATTACTAAACCTACCTAATTTTTAATTAAATGTAGCTTCCACCAAATGATTCAAACAACATAATATTATTTAGTATTGCGCAATATTAAATGTTAATAAATTTGTACAAAGAAAAAAATTTTTCTGACATAAAAAGCGGCCACAAAACTTAAAAACTGGAATACTCAGGATTGCAATTAATATCTGAGTACATAAACAACATTTTATGCCCAAAAAGGTGACCAAATTTTGACTATAGCCCCTAAGGTCGTCAAAAATAAGCGGCGCTTAAAATTTGTATTATCAAAATTCGTTATAATTCCTTTCGTTATGTTAATATGGGTGTAATTTCTTTTTTCTTTTCAAATATCAATTTGTTTGCATAATTCCGTATTAATTGGAGATAAAATTAAAAAGTTTAGATGCATATGTAGTTTGCTTTTAAATTTCATGCACAAATATCGATTTAACTATAGTAATCTAGAGCACCGCATATGAATTTGAATAAATAATTTATCAGATTGTATCAAACATTTGCTTTCGTTTTAAGCTTTCAGGCATTGATTTTAATTTAAATAAATAATTTAATCATATAATCATTGAAATAAATTAATTAGTAATTCTAAAACATTGCGTGTTGTCGCAACCATTCTGTTAAACAGCGAATTAAAATATCGGTGTGGGTCACTACAATGAAAAATATTAAACACAGCTTACCTAAGAACTAAATTTCACGAGTTTGTGATATCTCAAAACGTGAGCTGAAAATGCGTAAGATGGGTTGCATTGAATAACAAAATCAGCTAGAGAACCGTATAAGAACGCTGCAATTCTATCTGAAGTAGTAAGAAGTAAATATAATAATAATTGAATTTGTCGTTTTAGGCAAAGTTATTCCGGCGAGTCTAACTTAATTGTATTTTAGTGACGCCTGAACTGAACGTTAGTTAATGGCGGAAAGGCTTATCATTAAGGTAAAAACGATGGTGGTAGTCATAAGTTACATTGGTTAGCTTCAAGGGATTGGGGATCAAATTAGAATTTAAAGGTAACCATTTTTTATAATTCAAATAATTTCTGATTCTATCTGGATATTTATAAA
This sequence comes from Phrixothrix hirtus, assembly GCA_024586415.1. Lineage (NCBI taxonomy): Eukaryota > Metazoa > Arthropoda > Insecta > Coleoptera > Phengodidae > Phrixothrix > Phrixothrix hirtus. Next base: position 18,998 of record JAHWXV010258832.1, on the reverse strand, counting down.
ATTCATATTTAAAGTACAGATTTTTAATTTTAAACTCTATATTTCACATGTTTGTGGATTAGAATATTGATTGACTTTATGCTCCATTACTGAAAAAGAACAAACGTGCTTAAAGATGTTTGTAGTACTTCGTATAATCATAAAATAATGCCTACGTTTAGTACACATGTGTTTGCGCGTAACGATTAATTAATTTCCCATCCCACGTGTTTGGCTTGTCAGCAATTTTTCCATTGAAGTTTCCATTACGTGCTTTTACTCCATGTAATTTGCGACGATTCGGCTGAAACAAGAAAATCTACACTTGACCATGTCCAGGGTTTTTTTTAGATACACATAGTACCGTTTTAATTCCTCTTGAATGTATCTATCAGCTCCGAAATTAATTACATACATTTTTTATTTATCGCTGCTTGTATTGACGCATAAAAATATAGACATTTCTTTTATAGTTGTTATCGTAAAATCAACAGTACTTTTTTGAATTGATTTGTTACACCAATTTTTGTACGTTGATTTTATTGAATTTAAGTTTTGAAATAAGTTTATCAACTGCTTAATCATCATTTATAAACTATTAACTTTTATATTTTTGAAACGTTTATATTTAAGAATAATTAATCTGTTAGCTGCAAATTTAACTAATTTTCAATTTTTACTAATTTTGTTCACAGAACCGTAGTATAACTTTAACTTCAGATTTGAAACTTCTTGCTGATATATTTGCTACTATGTAATAATGTAGATTTTAATGCGATTTGAATATTGGCAATGGCGTCAGTGTTTTCGTTTACTAATTTTGACTATTTATATAAAATTATAAATTTTACCTAACTTTTATTAACCATCTAAACTACATTGCATGTTTTAAACTTTTATTATAGTAATTTAGTATGAAACATTTAAAATTTATCGACTTTGTCATATGTTTTTTCAAAAATTTTGATATTAACTAAATGTTATGAATATAATTAAATGTTTTTCCAACATCGTAATTACATAAAATTGATTGGTATTTTTACGAGTACGCTGAAATTTGCTTTGATGTAAATTGGAGTGCTAGCTGAATGTTTTTTTTTGCTTTTAGCGTGATTGGAGTTTTAAATGATGAAATATAAACCACAAATTGTTGCAGCGAAGTATAAACAAAAATTCTAATTATTAAATGACACACATAAAACCTATTATTTTGATATATTGTCTTAAAACATAAAACCTGAAAACGAAGTAATTCAATTAATGAACAGGCACCATACAAGAACATTGACAAAACAGTTGTCTTCAAAAGTGTGCTAAATACATCGAGTTTATTTTCTTAACTAAGTTATCGCGTGTTTCGTACAATTTAGGGTAGCTACAGTTCGTTCTAATCAGATCAGTTACTTAATAGAATTTTTATTTCCTTTCTAATGACCACAGGAACTCTAATAAACTGAACATTTCTAACGAAGACGTTACAATTTTTATAAAACTATCATTTTTAATTAATTAGCTTCAGTTATGTACAGCTTAAATTAAAATGTCATGTAACTTCGTTGGTTAGTTGCTCAAAAATCGAAATATAATTTCTGAGGATTATATTACGATGTCTGGTTCTTCTTTAAGCTTGATGAAACTTCTTTCATTGGTTGAATGGACACTATGCGCTAACACAAATACTTCGTTTTTTCTTAAATTTAACATTAAAACATTAAAATTAAAAGCTAACTCAGACGGTATTTTTTTCCATTTTAACTGATTCGCTTTGAATTGCAAAGTATCATTTAACATATTCATCCTGATAGACTGCAGCGAAAAAAAAACGGCGATTACGTAAAACTGCTTTCCGTATTTTAATATCTTTTAAGAATTGTAAACTTTTTATTTAAGCGTCTCAGACTTAATTGTACAATTATGCAAATGCGAAACGTTCCACGTGTTCCTAATTTCTCTCTTCTTTCAGTAATCCCTGTAAACCAAAATTAACTCCTCGCTTATTAATAAAGAAATTTCAAAATTTATATTATGCCTTTTTTCCAGGTAAACGTCTTTTGATACTATTCTTTGAAATAAGTTCATGAAGTAGGTGAGTGCAAACACATTACTTTTTCAAAAAATGTTTAATATTAACCGCAAGATAGTTTTAAACTATTTAGTTTGTTGGAAATACATGCTTTGAAGTTTACAACTTGGTTCAACTTGCATAAATCTCTTTAAGCTCAGGCAGTTATATAATTCAATCATTCTTGCGATACTCTCGCTTCCAACGAAATTTGTATATTACGATATGCTTAAATTTGCAATTTAAACGATAATACTTCAAAAGCCGATTAGGAAAGATGTAACATTAATCGGAGTCTAGCAGGATGTTACATCTTTCAAGTTCATGTCTCTAAACTACATGTTTGGGCATAATGTGAAAGAGTTAATTCAAGAAACAAGACGTGCTGGAAGATACTGAAAACACTATATTAATAAATATCGAAACAATTTTATAATTAAAGGTACTGCAATTATAAACTATTTCAACAGAGTTTACTAAAAAATGGGTAGGTTTAAATTTATCTGTCAGGCAGGTCGGTACGTTAGACACAGTCAAGAATGCTTCGATACATTAAGGTTAGTTTAGGATAACATAAATATGCGCAAGTAACATGTTTCTTAGTTATACCTAATGATTTAAACCAAATTCACAAATAACACTACAGTTTAACGGAAAGAAATAATTATTAAACTTTGTTTCGTATAAGAATAAAACGATTAAAAGAATAGATACCGGTTGACCTAGCCATTGATTGATCAAAACGCAGTCCGTTTTTACGAAATAACACAACTGCATCACTTTTATACGCACTATTTTTGGATTTAAATAAACAAGATTCCAACAACTTTTTATAAACCTACATTTAGTAAAAAAAAATATAAAAATTTACCACTATGGCGGCTTAAATCTGCTTTGTACTAAAAAACCATCTGGTTTATTCATATAAAACGAAGTATTTATTTATTTAATAATTACGTCTATAATCTGTAAAGTAATGCAATGGGCATATATCAAGTAAATTAATAAGTTCGCACAATTTTGTAAAGCAACATCGATTGCTTCGCCGAAAACTTTGTTAAAAGTCATGTAATGAAGTGCACTGATGTTCGGTAAACAAATAGAGAAATAAGGAGTAACATTTAAAACACGTGTGTTAGTGAATACAAATATATGAAAAATTTATAGCTGTAAATTAGCAAAATAACGAATACTGATTTCTTAGCTAGAGATGGGGTTCAGATGCCATGATTTTAGGTACCTAATCAAAGATAGAGGAAGAACGGTCATCATGTGTATCAATGTATCCAACATTTCTAGTAATTAATCTCAGGTTCCATCGGATCATGTTAGTTTCAGATTAGTTTCTAACATATTTTTTCTTTAATTAAAAATTAGAAATCTGCAAGTTTGATGATAACCGAGAAAGTTTATGGCACACTAAATAATTCAAGCTGAGGCTTCTATCTTTATGCCTTAAATTTTGCTATGCGTATTTTAAATTTACTTTTGTCATCCCCTACTGCTGAAATATAAAGGGATGTTCCAGTTAATTTTTTGTCATTTTAAATTAATTTATGGTTTCACACGATTTATTGAGAACAGTTTAGCTTTCAGCTGCTTCACTGGTATGCCACTATTGCGTAAATTTTCTAGATCTGCTGCATCACTTCAACAACTAAATGCAGTGATGTCTTAATAAAATATTTAATTCATTCAATTTATAATTTTAATTTTTAATTTATATTATTTAATTATAATTTAGAAATTGATTAAGAACGACTTTTGATACAGTTTGCTATTTATTAACGGTTTAACAATTTTCTGTCGTAGAATCTGACTATGTGTTTCGCATGTTTATCTAATAAATAATCTAGTTTTCAGCGAAATTTTGGGCACAGGCCCGGTTTTACCATTGTATTAAGAATAGCTTCCATGGAAAATATCTGCCAGATAAATTTAACTGAAGATTGTGAAATCGGTCCTTAGAGTCACTGTTGTTCTTTTATTTTAAAATATGGCAATTATAACATAAATTAAAATTATAGTAATATTATTTCATGCTTTTAATTTTACTATACACTGCTGGTGAAAATAGATTAATGATTGTTAATTCTCAATTTATCTTTAATATTTTATAACATAGAATTCTTGTAAACTCTTAGATTCATTACAATTTAAATATTATAATTTCTCCAGGAAAAACTGCCAGAAGTACGCAGTAGTTTGAAAAGTTTCCAACCTGACATTTGGAAAATACATTGACAGATCTTACGCCCTATGTTCTCTAGTGTTGCAGCTAAAATCTGATCTCAGAGAGGTCAGTAGTACGCTAGCTAGCATTGCGAGAAGATCTGTTGATGCGTAAAACTTATAAAATGTTCAACATTGAATATAGATCTGTGATGAAATTATAAAGTAAAGGAGGGAAACGTCCAACAAAAATTAAAGAGCGCTTGGATACTATTTGAGGTTACTCCTCCCCTTCCTATTCCACCGTAAAAGAATGGTCAAAGCAATTTCGTTAGGCATGAAGTTCATTGAAGACGAACCTCGTGCAAGAGAACCTACAAAAACAAATACTAAAGAGAACATACTGTTGTGAAGCAACGGCTACCGGAAGGCAAGGAGTTAAAGTTTTAGTTCTAATTCTACTTTTCATTAGTATAGGAGTGCTTCTTTTTATACAATACTAATTAAAATAAAAAATCAAAATTATTCATTAGCCTACTGCTAAATTAAAGCATGCACTTTAAAAACTAGTTATATGTACATACGAAGGGCGTTCAATGTATTTTCGGTATAGGCATGAAGGAAAAAGCAGAAAATTCTGAATACATTTTATTTTTCAATGTAGTCCTCAATACACTTGTTTGATCGGGAAACTAACTTTTCAATACCCTGTAAAAAATAATTTTCCTCATTGTCCGAAAAATGTGCATTAATTGCCACCTTCAGCTCTTCATCATCGGAAAAACGCTTTCCACAAAGATCTTTCTTGAGGTTGGGAAACAGAAAGTAATCACTGGAGGCCAGGTCGGGGTTGTAGGGTGGATGGTTAATTTCTTCAAAACCACAGTCTCGCACAGCAGCCTTGGCAACACGCCATGTGTGAACCGGTGCGTTGTCGTGGAGAAACTACACATCTGCAGTCAATTTTCCACACCTTTTCTCTTTAATTGCTTCCCTCAAATTACGTAGAGTGTTTGCGTAAGATGCTGCAGTAATACTATGACCTTTTTCTGTGTACTTAATCAGTAAAATTCCCTTTGAATCCTAAAATAATGTGGCCATGAGTTTTCCGGCCGATTGAGTGACTTTGAACTTCTTTGGTCGCTGTGCTCCTCAGGATCATAATGATGAACCCACGTTTCATCTCCGGTAACAATCCGGTCGAAAATACTCGGCAGATTTTCACCACAGGGCTTCAAAAACTCCCTACAGCACTCGACTCGCACTCGTTTCTGAGGCACGATGAGCATTCGCGGCACCCATCTTGCACTGACCTTTGACAGGTTAAGATGGTCATGAAGGATAGTGTGAATTGTATCCACGGTTAGCTCAGTAATTTCTATTAACATTTTGACCTTTATACGGGCATCTTCAAGTACAAGTTTCTCAACAAATTTCACATTTTCCTCAATAGTGGCACTAACCGGACCCCCGGCACGGGGATCGTCTTCAATGCTTTCTCTACCCCGTTTAAACTCACTTGGCCACTTTTGAACGGTGGATAATGAAGGAGCAGAATCTTTATAAACAGCCACCATCTCTTCATGGATGATTTTTTAGGGCTTTCCTTGTTTTGTAAGGAATTTTATCACAGCGCGATGCTCGATTTTTCGCAACATTGTCGCTTCAGTCATTCTAGTCGTCTTTCTCCAAGGGTATCTAGAACAATAATGATCACAATAAATAGAAAATTAATATTTATACCTTCAGGGAATGTCATTTGCCATTGAGATAATTTAAAAACCTTTATTATTAATAAATCGCCCCGATATCGGGAATATATTGAACTCCCTTCATATGTCATAAAATCAAACAAAAACTTAAGTTTCTTTAGAAACACCCTTTTATTAACGAATTTAAGAAGAATACTATGACATGTATTTTACAATATTGTAATAAACCAAACAAAACTCTGTTACTATGGCCATCGAACCTTGAGAATGTTCTTATTGTGCCTACAATTTTAGGAATGAAAACGTTAGAATAGAATATTTTTTAATAAAAAGTTAATTATCAACATTAAAACCGTTATTATTTCGACATTTAACGACTGACAGAAATTACTTTTTTGGAGAAGACTACATAACTTAAATATTTAAGTCGCACCCCCAGAATAATGTAAATTTTCACATGAGCATCTTGGTTGGATAAGGTTAGTGCAAAATGAGTACCGAAACTTCTTTCAGCAATGCAAAAGAAACATAATGTAAGGTGCCGCACTGAATATTTTTCGCTGTACAAGGGCCAAGAAAGACAAATTATCGGACATGCAACGGTGATCTTTTGCCACGATTTCTTCTTAAAAAGGGAATGGATCAAGTGGCGTCATTCGAATTTACTACGTCTAAGAAGAGGTACTTCAGTACTAAAATAAAATAATGGAATAATTGGAATTTTAAAGAACGCAGCACCACTATTACTGAAGAATAGTATGTTCCTTAATACATCAATTGAGAAAGGTCATTATATAAAAGCGACGTGTGAAACTGGTGTTCTTCTATTACACGACAAAATGCTTTTAAAGGTTGTTATACAAGAGGAAAACTTCAAAGAATTGAGTCACCCTGCCCTTATAACCCACATCGGGCCCCAAAAAACTACTATCTTTTCTCAAAATTGAAATCGGACTTGCGCGGGAAAACTTCAAGACTGGTAAGGAAGTAAGGACTGCCATTTTAGAAGATTTTTAAGGGAAGAATTTGGAATACTTTCAATGTTTATAGAGGTTATGTTGTGTGTTAATGTGTTGATGCGCAAGGGGAATATATTGGAAAATAAAAAAGGTTTTTTAATTTTCTTCCACATCAGGGTTGGATAGGAAACTTTTGGAAGCTTCTACGTATTTGATAAGGAACGGTTACTCTATTTTCCTTGGAAAAGTCGTTAACATAAAATCTATTTCATAATATCAATGCTGGAATATAATAATACTATTCAACTGATTGCCTCAACCTGTGACTCTTTTATCCAACTTTCTAGTAGAATTACTCATAACTTTAATTTAATTTTATGAACAACAGCTTCAATATCGTTTTCAAACTTATAAATTGTCTCTGGATTACTGGCGTAGACTTTATTTTTCAAAATCTAACAGAGATAAATCACATGATTTAGTTCCATTAAATGTTTGCTTCATTAGAGGAATTTTTTCTTTCGATGTATGAGGCGTGGTGCTATTTTGTTATCAAAATGATCTAACGCTCACTATTTACATTTGTTTAAAAAAAATAGTGCATAATGTCTCCACTGGCCCAAAATCCGTATCAAACTAACTTTTTGTAATTTCATCTCTTGTTAGTGAATCGTATAGCGTTTTAATCTACCCAAATACGACAGTTTTGTTTGTTTACAAATTCAACTCAAAAATAAGCCTCATTACTTAAATTGGGTTTTCCCCAAAACAGTCATCTGCAACTGCTCTAAAACCAACTAGCGAATGCCTGATGCAGTCTTTAGCCATTAGTACTTGCGTTAGTTACATTTTGTGCGACTTCTAGTTTAAATTTCGATGTAAAATTTGGCAGATTCTGTTGAGCTAGTCTATCTAAATTTTTACACAAGTGTTAAACTAAAATTGTTACGAAATTCAAGAAAACAAGCTAGAACAGAACTTGAATTTTTTAATACGTGTTTACTGGGAAAATTTCGAAACTTCGTAGCTTTGTTTTATCTTCCAACTAACTTTTATCTTTTGCTATACATTTCTCCATACAACGAAACCAATCCTTAAACATTATCGCCCATATTTCTTTTAGCATTTCATCTCATGTCGAATTCTAAGCCTGAATTAATTGGGCTTCGCTAGGAAACCATTACCATGTTAATTTATCTTTGACAATATAAAATAGTCGAAAGTCTCAGGAAGCGAGATTAAAACTATAGGGAGGATGATCAAGTATAATTAGATCACGTCCCTTTAAAGGTCTGAGTTAGCTGGGCACGATGTGCCGGAGAATTTTCATCATGACTGATCTTGACGTTCTTATAGTTGTTGTGTGGCCCCATCTTTAAGCACTCATGCCTTATTCTTGACTTTAGATTTAACCATAGCTCGTCATTTATTATTCTGGAATTAACATGGGGACACCCAAAATGTGAAAACTTTTCTAACTACTACATGATTACGAAAATTTGATGCATTTCTGGTAAATTGATCTTGAGGATTACTGGGCCTTTTATAGTTGCACGTCGGTTTTCTGAAGGTACTTTTTAACTGTCTTGATGTTCTCTGAGCTAAAAATTCTAGCAAGATCTCCAACAGTAGGGTCATTACAAAACAGAGAATTTCTCACGTGTCAAAAGGTATTTGCGGCACATATAACATAACGGTAGAATGATACAACCTTGGACAAAATCGGGCGCCACCCAATTCCTTGTCGATGTCATTGCTGCTAGCGGCGTTGTCGCGCCCGATATATAAGAGATGATAAGTATTTTTACCTGCAACGGAGCGGAAGTTCTCCAGTTAGATAACAGCTACCAGTGCTAAATAACATAATGTCAAAGGTATTGGTATGATTGACACAACTCAGTAAATTATCCGACATACAGATATAGTCCTTCCGACTTCTCCTGTTTATAAGTAATTCGTTACTTTTGTTATTAGTTAAACTATTGATTACTAGAGGTCAAGAACTAGACAAATTACTGCTTTGATGTATAATGGGAAATTCTTTTAAATTCCCCTGTATTTAAACTTGAATTACAAACATGTCAGGAAAGTATTGATAAAAATTTAGAAAGAAAGGATTATTAGAATAAGGAATATTCATTTAAATTAATATAATCAGAAATTCCAAAATTAATTAATATTAAAAGGAATTCTTACTAAAGTGTTTTAAACTAATGTAGATTAAAACGGAAACAAATTTGTTAAACAGTATTTAATCTATTCTAATACTAGTGACCTACAAACAGAATTTTTCTTTACATTAAAGGGAATTGCTAGGAAATTGCCTCTTTGGAATAAGTTGTGTCAACTATAAATATTACCATTTGGAGTTTTATTGTGGAAGATAAATTTTATTTCATTAACACAATATTTAAGACTTACATCTGGTTTCAAATTTCCTATACAAAACAATCGCACTAAAATTTCGACGTTTTAACTCGACCATCGTGTACAACACTAAAATTCATTACAAAATATTTCCGTGTTGTAAACATAATGCTAATAGAGTGTATGGTTACCGACTGTAATTCTATATTCCTAGTTTTATCTATTTCCTCAAATCTCAAAAGATTCCTAATTTGAACTAATACGTACCAATTAGTACGAAAAATGGCCATTTTGAAACATATAGGGTTATTATTTTTGTGTTCCTGTGTTATTACTATATTTTCCATGTTGAAATATGCTATGAGTAACCCACGCTGGCCACTTCTTGAGATCTAGAAAATTGTTTTCACCCGGCGTTGTATGTAATATCTTTTATTATAATCTAAACAAGAAAATAATTTCGAGTTGTAGTGAGTCGATTCTGGTTTCGAGTAACTTCCCGGAATTACACATAATTCACTTTGTGTAAGTTTTTGCCGCAGTGATTCTATTAAATAAATACATTAAACGTCAACGTAGATTTAAATACAGGGTGGGGCAGGGAAGTATCCCTAACTTTGAAGGTAAATTAAAACATAACAAAAAATGTCAGAACAACACTTTATTGTGGCAACAGAAGGATACAACTTGAAGTTAATTTTATTTAGTTTTAAACAATATATCATTTAAACAATGTCCCTCATTGTCAATGTACTGATGTAGCCGGGTTCGAAAGTTCTCCATAACTTTGCGGAGCATCTGTTACGGAATGCGGCCTACTTCAAGGCGTATTGTATGCTTCAAGGCTTCCAGGATCCTGGGTCGATGTTTAAACAACTCACTTTTGAGGTAGCCCCATAAAAAGTAGTCACACGGAGTTAAATCCGGCGAGCGCTCGGGCCATGCAATGTCACCGTACCGAGAGATCAGGCAACCGGGGAACCTTTCATGCAAAACAGCCATTGAATTTCTAGCAATATAGGCCGTGACACCATCCTGGTGAAATCACACAACTTGTCCCAAATTAATCTGTTGAAGTTGGGGTTCAAGAAATTGTTAGATCATGGTTACATACCGCTCAGAATTGACGGTAATAGCATAATTGTTCTCTTCAAATAAATAAGGCCCGATGATGCTTTCACTGCTGAGTGCACACCAAACTGTCACTTTGTCACTATATAGAGGACTCTCATGAATTACCCTAGGGTTTTCGCCACTCCAATAACGTATATTCTGCGTATTAACACTTCCAGAAACGTGGAAGTGCGCTAGTTACTAAACAAAACAAGTGCATCTTAAGACTAAGTTTCAATCAAAGTTTCACATGCCTGTACTCGATTTTGCCAATCCCGCTGTGAGAGTTGTTGAGCAATAACCATCTTGTACGGATAGAAGTGCAGACCTTCGTGGAGAATTTGACGCACAATACGGATAGAAAGTGCAAGGGTGGATGCATGCTTGTGAGCAAAACGGTTCAGGGACTGCAAAATCAATCTTTTTACACCGTCAATGTTTTCTGGAGTTTAGATGGCCCTCTGAACCCCAACTCTTTCTTTCACAACACTACCACATGCACAGAAGTTCTCCACCCATAACAAAATGGATTTTCGGCCAGGAACAGCATTTCAAGTGGAATTCGATAACGAGTACGTAGCGCACGCTGCACTGCAGCGATAGACTTGTTTTGGGTAAAATACATCTCGACGTTCGACCAAGGCACATCTACAACTAATGGGGACACTAATGGAAACTTCCAAGGACACAGCGTCAATAGAGCCTACCACCATTCCTCCAACACGTCCTCTCCATTCACAATGCCATCTCGAAATAGGGATACTTCCCTGCCCCACCCTGTATTAATTTGGAAATAGGTATGCTTTGGATTTTCTCGAATCATATTTGTCATTATAGAAACTTTACTATTTGCGCCAGTCAAGTTTGCATTCGACACAAACAAACTATTCGTCAATAAAAATAACGTGTGTCCCAGAAGTCTTGGAATCAGCTCTTGTCGTTTGACAAGGTAGGTATTTTCTTGCTTCACATACATATTAAAATTAAAACGTCAAAGCAAATAACCGACAAATGTAATTTTTATTAGTTGTTACTGATTATTACAAATTACTACCAAATTTGTATTTCGTCGGCCATTCCACAATAAATATCGTTTATTCTTGCGTGAACATTGTAATAATCAGTGACAACTAATAAAAATTACATTTGTTAGTTATTTGTTTTGACATTTTAATTTTAATATGTGTGTAAAATAAGAAAAGACCTACCTTGTCAATGTCCTAGCAAGAATTGATTCCCAGACTTCCGGGACACACGTTAGAACAACAAAAGGGCATTGGCGGAAATTAAAAATAAATAAATTATGAATTCCATAACTTATTAAAATGTATGTAAAATTGTAAAACCAACATTCGAACAATTGTCCATGTATTTTATGTTTAAAACGAGTAAATATGATATGAGGTAGTCCCACTCTTTACGTTTCTCTGCAGCTTTGGTGTAAGACTTGGTTTGCGCAAATATTATGTGTATGCACATTATACATAATAAATAACTGCCTTTAGGACATTTAATTATCTGGAATAATGATGCTTTATGAACTTGACAATAATAGAATAATGTGCTTTTGTCATTAATTTGGATCCATTGAAAAATGTTAAGTAAAAGATTGATTAAATATCTCGCACATGCTTTAATCAATCATTCGTTTAATTTCAAGTATGGAGAGTAATAAATTCAACTCTTATGTGATTATAATTTATAAAGGAATATCACATTTGGCCATTAGCTTCCATCATTCATTTTAAAAAATTATCGGTTAAATTAATTACCGGTTTTTCGTATAAAATAATATTTGTTTAAAATTTTGCTAAGTTCTTATTTTGTATTAAGAGTAATAAGTAAGGTATGGAATGTTAAGACTTTGAAGTACAAGGGCAGCGCCAAAATTTTCCGGCTTGGCATAGATCAAGGTATCGCAGAAGGTCACAATGTCGATAACACACCATTTCAAGTCTTATTAGCCTTGGAAAAATCAAAAATTAATTTTACTTCAATCACTTTTTTACAACTGCCATGAAAACTGAGTATCGAGCTTTTATCAAACACCTTACTCGAAAAGGTCTTTCTTCGCAAAATATTACAGATCGGCTGGATGGGATGTACTTGAAAAACGCAGTCTTATCTTATGGTAAAAAATTGGTCAAAACAGTTTCAAATTGGACCAAACTCTTTGGAACATGACGCTAGAACTGGGAGAACGGTGGAAGTCGTGACAGCGAACAACACTGCCCTTGTTGAAGATCTCGTATTAAACTATCCACGCTTGAAGGTGAAAAAATTAGCATAAAATATGATACTTTCAGATACAACCGTTCCCCAAATAATTCACGAAGATTTAGGCATCTCTCAGCAGTTCAGCGACAACGTCGTGGTGTCAAATATGCTCGATCCTTTTTGGAGCTCTGTCGAGAAAACTTGTAGAAATGTTGAAGGCAGTTGTCACAGAAAATGAAACCATGGTCCTCTATTATAATCCTATATCCAAAAGGGAATCGATAGAATAGAGGCGAAAAGGAGAAGCACCACCTAGAAAGTGCAGGGTCTGTCAGTCAACCAAAAATGTGATGACTACGATTTTTTTGGGATTATGATGACATTTTTAGTGTAGATTTTAAAGAATGCAACACTACAGTCGACGAGGCATATTATACAGCGTTTCTGTACAAATTACGACAAAATCGTGGAAAATTGACTGGAGGCATGCCTTTGCTCCGTGACAATGCAGACATATGCATTGCTAGAATTTTGCAAGCCGCCATTCATCATTGCGGTCTTCAGCAAATCTATGACTCGCTAGATATGGGTTTCTGTTTGAAAATTTGAAAAGGGATCTCCGCGGACACCATTTCAGTAACGAAGAAGAGAGGAAGGCTACTGTTTGGACACATATTAAAGACAAACCGAAGAAATATTTTTTAGGGGTATTGAATTGATGTCAGTGGTGATTATATTGAAAAATAAAACTTAATTGTGAATTTACGCCATTTTTTTAATAGTCAAGCAGGGAAATTTTGACGCTACCTTCGTATCTTATATCTTAGCTAATAAATGCACACTTATTCATATATAGCGGATTATTGTTTGTAATTTCGTTCGCATAGAATGGGTTTTTTACTCCTACCATTGTAATACAAACAGCTAGAGAGAGGGGCCATTTTAAAACGCGCGTCACGCAAATTAAACGGAGGCTACGTCGAAACCCATTAATAGAATGTGACCATTAATGGAGTTGACAATATAGACGCTAATAGTGCTGCCATCTGTCGACATATTGCTGAATCTGTTTTATATACTTGACTGTATAATTAGTCACCATGGAGCAGTGAAGCGTTATCCTGTATACTTTTATTTTTTTTTAGTTTGATTTGTGGCTGAGACTGTGGGATCTGGAAACTTCCTTGGCCCTCTTGGCTTCAACTATTATTGTCATTATGCTGTGCCTACTAGCATTTTTCCGAAATTGATGCCAAACATCGCATTGACACGATAACTACGATTGTGCTTTGTTATCCATGACGAAGGCGTGTTTTTTAAAATTTTCTCCTCTAAATAAATTACTCAACTCGATCGGAGTCGACACTGTGACCTTTAGACGTATAAGCAAATTTGATAACCACTACATTAATCGAGGTCGATACTTTTACAGTTAAAACATTTTATAAAAATAATAATTATTTAATACGAAGGTTAGTAGGCGGCCATTTCGGGCTCTTTTCAGTCTTAGGTGTCATCAATTTGTGTCTACTGCGCATGGTATCAAAATACGAGCCGCTAATGTCGAGGCAATAGAATCTACTATATAGAAAAATATTGTCCATTTGTCAGAGAACATCAATGATGTTAGAGTGACAATTACCAGTAGTCCTAGGTCTTCTGCAGTGTACAAAGTATTTGGACCAAGAGCTGGATTTTCATCTTTAGATAATTTAAATGGCTCAAAAGATGAAACTTGGCGACCTCAAAACGTCTGTAAACCTTGTCCAGCAACTTTTGGCAGATTTAGATGAAAGTGAAGAGTTTTCAGTTTACTGGCACTGAAAGAGCTATGGATATTAGTCAAATGAAAATCATAGACTCGTGGGTAAACCACATAAGCAAGTATACAAATAATTAAAGTAGATGATGGTGCCAGAACTTTATTTAAAATTTAACTGTGCGACAAGACGATTACAAAACGCTCCGAGATGATCGACGCCAATTTTTCGATGTCGTGATATGCAATAACAAAATTCTCGTTGGAAACTAAAAATTATAGTTAGTTGTCAGACTTTAAGCGATTCAGTTCGCAGAGAGAAAAAGTTATCTTCGATAGTGCTTGTGCCTTCAATGTTTAGATTCTGAAACTGTCTTTGTTGAAGTTTACTAAGCCACTAGACCAATGGTGTCGAAGTGGGTTTCCAGAAATAATTTGGGATCTTAAATTTGGCAAGATTTAGGTAGGCAGCGTTCCCGTATACTTCTCCCCGAGTAGGGTCTTCAATTAATTAGGACACAAAGAACCCAAAATTGTAAGTGCTGTCCACGTATTATTGTGTATATAAAAGAAGGGGATCCGTCACCTTTACTTTTAAGTAAATTATTACGAACTACAATACCATCTTAGTTTGCAAATTCACGTAACGTAATAAAAGGAACATTATTGCTTCAATTTATTTTGGGAAAAATGAAACGAATGCATTATGACCTTTAGTAATTACTGGTTAAATAAATATTTTTAATTATCAAACGTTATTCAAATATTTGTAAATTGTTGCAAACTAATTTCCTGTAAATATCATAATTATGCTGTATAATTTAAATTATTTAATGAAACCTTTAATAGTCGGGAGTACCCATTTAATTATGTTTAATATGTGTCTTCTCGTACAAGTGTCGTCAATGTAAGCCAGATTCGTCTCCTTTAAATTTATCAATAATTTCTCATTTACCTATAAACTCAAGGTGACTTTCTAAAAACGTTACGCGCAAATCTCGCTTGCACGGGCTAATGTGTGTATTGTTAGTATAATATTAAGGATTATATATTTTATCATTGCGTATTAACAAACTTATGTATAAATTTGTCCACGTTAAAAATTCATTATATAATGTATTTGTACTCAATCAGTATTTTCTTTTTTACTACTGACAACCTAAAGTTTACTTGAAGTGATATTTATACGGTGCGCGGTAATAAATTTAGAACTGATTTCATAACTTGTCAATGAATGAAAAGTGATAAAGCATTTGTTTCAAAGTAAATATAAAACTTGTATAATAACTTAAAATTTAGTCAGCTTAATTTCCAACGCCATAGAGGGTGTTTCGTTCTGAACCCTGTCTTTAAATAGTTCATCTTAAGCAAACTACATCCTAAATTCGTGAACAACATTGAAATTCTTGTGAATCATTCTGCATCACTTCCTATATACAGGGCGTGTTAAAAGCCTTAGAGTATTTTCTCTTTTTCTCCTAATTAAGGATATTTGGATCCATAAAGTATGGATAGGGGGCTTCACCCTCGATCTTATCGTAAAATTTGCACTTCACGATATACCGGAGCCGTCATAAACAGCGAACACTTTTAGTTTAGCATATCTTCTTATTCAGTTTTTATTCCGTATCTGCACTACCATTAGAGTGTCTGACTCCACTCCAAAGGTAGGTCACTAACATTTTGACATACAGTGTGATTCCACAAACATTACTTGGTAGCAGTATAACTTGAGAACAGTGGCGCCCAACTTATACCGACTTCGTCTTAACCTAACGGTGTTCAGCCTCGCAAGTACCGATGAACCACGTCTCGCTCCATTGTAGCTTTGCCGACCGTGGTTGAACACTCGTGATTTTTACTTGCCGCATGCATTATTTCTAGTTTAGCCTGTGACAAACTTCATCATTTAATATTTTTATATATTCCAATACTCATACTCATGAACGGCTCTGCTATTATATATCATAATATAACCGCGATTGTCATGTGCATAGAGTGCCGGGTCTATATTGTGTTGATGATCTCTAACAAGAGTGAAATCGCGGCATACATGACTTGGGCGTGTTATTTGAAAATTCAAGTCTTTGTCATGTTCACTTATTTACTATTTTAGTAGGTTACGCGATTCTGATGGTTACTAGCCCATGTTCATTTGTTAAGAGTACATTTGTATAGGTTTTCACCTGCGCTGTAATTTTATTTATTTTTATTTTTTATATTTATTTATTTTACATTGTATAGAGAAACCTCAATCATTTAATATTTTTATATATTCCTATAGTCATAGATAGCTCTGCCATTATATATCATAATTTTATGATTATCTATTTAGTTCTAAATTAATCAGCTGCTTATAAGCTCTAAATTCGACATACGGAAGTAAAATTTACAATTCTTTGAAACGCTTGTTTCATTTTAATTAGAATTTATAACATCAGTTATATAGTAAAAGGGATCCTCGAATGATTTTACTGGCGTTTTTATCGCTAAAACTTTTATTAACCAACTGATATACTTAATCTTATTATGTTGACGCCTTTGCCGTATTTAATTGTTTTAGTTACTTTAACAATAAATATATTTCACTACAAATATTGTATAAGAAGTAATGCATAACTACCGCCCTTCTCATGAAGATAATTGTGTAAAACTTGTAATTTCAGTAACTTCTCATGGCAGCCCATATCTGTACTTCTGCACGAAATTTTTAATTTTCATTGGGCGGTGTTAACTAAAAACAATAGATTTAAAGATAGATATGACTTCATGTTAGCTTATAGAAGCACAAGAGTAAATTTTTGAGGCCGTTACACAATTAAAAATAATAAAACAATTGTAGGTTCGTTGGAAACTTGATGCACTTTCTTTGAAATTGTAAATGTTATAACCAATTTATTTAATGCCATTGATTATAACTCAAAATATTTATAAATATTTATTGAAATTTAAATTGAATCCCAAAAGAAGTCAAGAAAATCAAATATATTTTCTTACATTCCAGAGACAAATAAACTGGCTACTGCAGTGATACACCTTCTTCCCAGAAATAAGAGAAGCACGTATTTTAACAACATTTATTAGTCAAAAATCAAAGCACACGTAAAACACAAATCGTAAGAAATGAAAGTTTGTCATTTCCTTTCTATTACCACCTTCTTAATGTCTAACTAATTGAAAAAGATTAGTTAGTTAGATTCCAACGTCAACACAATTTCGGGGTAGCTGGTTTTCTTATGTTGAAATATAAGAAAATACCTTTAACATCTCAATGTGCATTTTCTTGCAGTTTACTGCCATTTAGTTATTTTTAATCTCAATTGAGTTTATACCCTAATTCTCAGAATGGTGATTTGCTGCTTTTAATCGCCGAGTTCGCACTTCAAGTACCGAAGCAACAATATTTATCAATAAAAAAATTAGATATTTAACAATATAACGTTTGTTGTAAAATTGAATGAACGTAACAGATGATTTTACAATCTTATCAGATTATTTACAAAGCATAGAAATGCCAATTTTATTTGTTAAAACAAGCTAAATTTATTTATTTAATTTATCAATAATTTAGGAAATCGCTGACAAAAAATTATCCCCAATCGCACCCTAGAATTTCATGAAATTTGCATATGTTGTAGATAATTAAAATCTAAACAAATCATATTTTTTTATATCAGCGGTGATTTGGTTTTAAGGGGTAACGACCGTCCTTAAAAACGGCGAATATCACCATCAAAGTAAAATGTAAGCATCCAAAAACATTATGTTTTTGTTTCGTACAAGTACACATTTTAATGTTTATTACATTCAAATCGGACCACTTTTTACAGGCCCAAATTTAGATGCAAATTTTACTCCTTAAAACCGAATTACCACCGACATAAAAAATGAACGGCTCTTAGAATTTAATTGTCTTACTTATGTGCGTAATTCGGTATACATATAGCTTAGCAAACAATTTAGATATTCAATTGACTTTGATGTAAATTATGTTTAACGTTCCTAAAAGTCTGTTTCAGCTAGATCTTTATTGAGTTAACTTTGGAATTTAACTATCTAGTTCTTTTCAATCAGTTAGCCATCAAGTCGCGATTCTCGGTAATACGCAGAAATGATACCGTTCCATTTCGCATGATTTACGTTTCTGATATGCTTTGATTTTTCTCTAATAATGGTAATCATAATATGTGCTTCGCTTATTTCTTGTTTGCAGGTATAAAATTGGAGTAGCCAGTTTACTTAAGATTGTAATGGTTCTTTTAATTTTCTGACATCCTTTTTTGTATTGAAATATAATTTAAATACTTAATAATAATTATTTCTTTTGTGTTTATTCACATTGTGAATTAGAGTCATCTGCGTCTTAAATAAGAGTTAGTGCTAAACAAATGCAATTGAAATAAAAGGATTCAGAGAAAAATAAATTTTTGGTATATTGTATAGACAGAATTTCGTAATTAAAATATTTGCATATGATATAGTGCTTTATAATGAAATGATAAATAATATTTAATGATTATTTAATATCATACGAGGATTGCCTTTTAAGTAGTTACAAAAATTTTTTGGAACAAACTGTTTTATTGTTTTCCAAAATATTCACCTTTAAGTTTTATACACTTTTGCATGCGTTCAAACCACTTCTCGAAGCATTTTTT
>JAHWXV010258790.1:0-15731 GCA_024586415.1 Phrixothrix hirtus | reverse complement strand
CTAAACATTAAACGGTTGACCAAAAATGAATCAAACATTAAGTATCTTATTTACTTGTGAACTAATTAAATTATCTGTAAGAAATGTAGAATCAAAAAAAAATCAAATAATCAATCATATAAAAACTCACTGGTAACAAATTAGAACAATAGTTTATTTGATCGAATAAAAATTATAACAAAGTACATATAAATGAACATACAAGATATGTGGTGCGAGATAAGTTCTACATCAAAGATTATCTTAAATATTTTGCTAAATCTTAAGTAACTGAATATGAAAATGGATTAAATTAATATCAATAAATAAGAAAAGGAAGGTAAGCGTTACGTATTCCTAAAATGACCATAACAAAACAACGCTAAATGGTTATGTAGGTAATAATTATTTATTTCATTAATTGGCGTTGGTTGTGCACACCTATATGCGTAATTAGACTTCATAAATTTGCATCTACCAAATTACTCAAAGAAAAAAAGCAAAGTTGACGTAAGACTTACTTACATAGATGTGGCTGATAACAATTAAATTCTAACTAATTTATGGTTTAACGATTAAGCTAAAACAAAACCTCAAAAAAGTATAAACTATCTGAACTATAAAATGAATTAATAACCTAATCTTAAAGAAGATAAACTTTATTTAGTTTGGATAGCCAAGTGGCACATATTTAAAATACTGAAAGCAATAAAACTTTAATGTATAAAGCAATTGCGGTGCCTAATGAAAAAGGTACGGACTAAGATGACTTCGATTATATTAAATTGAATGCAATCTGCATCGTATACATTAAAATTCGTAAAAAGAATATAACAATAGTTCTTAATAAATCGTTCAGCTTATTTTGAATCTTCTAAATTAAATCATTTGACCGCACAAAATTAACAAACGTTACGTAAATGAACTTAGAAAAATTATTGGCACGAAACAGAATTAAAATATTACATGCCGAAACCAAAGTAATGATTAAACTAAATCATTTTAACAGAAATCAAATAATTGGTGGATTTTATCTCACCAACTCAAACTAATAAGTTTCTTGAATGAGGATCTTCTAAAGAAAATAGTAGCAGACAGGACCCATTTCTACAGACGACACGCTGGATGCGGCTCAAACTGTTCCTTTCTAAGTAACATGTTCAACCATAAATGTCATAAAGATAAACGTCCTTGGGACATCTTGATGACCCACAAGGAAGTTAGATGATGGGTTGATTTATCCACAAAGTAACTATATGATATGCCAAGCCCATGAAGAAAAAAAACTGTAAACCAACGAAAAAAAAAGAAATTAATGATGCACATCATCAACGCGATGAATTAAACTTACCCATTATAAAAACCATTCCTTCTTGACAAAAAAACACAATTATATCACTTAATTAAAATAAACTGCCATGGAATAAACAGAACGTCAACATATCGCGGACAACAGACAATCGAATGAATACAATCTTCCATATATAAATTCAAAACGATAAAATAAGTTACACACATGTGTTTATTTGCGGCGATTTTCAGATCGCTTTTTATTCAAACCCCAATACCAATTTGAACTAAAATGTAAAATTAATAGAAATAACTCGAACAACGTAATGGAAATATTTATTTTAAAACACAGGGGTGTATCAATTAATTTAAAAACATTTCTAAGTAAACTAAATTTGCAGAAATAATTCCGTAAATAAGAATACATTGAATTATTAATCAAAAAGGATTATTTTATACATGTCGTCCGAAAATAACCGTTACAAAACTGTTTCTTACGGGAGGAAGTATGTAATCAAGACTTTTATTTAGTTTAAATTTTCTTTGCAGAAAATCTTTTACCTTTCTTATTTCATAGTTAATTTATATTTTAGAGGTTTAGTTGTATTTATAACAATTATACCAGACTAAAATGTAATGGAATTTTAATAAATATTAACTGACATTCTACATTATTATTGTTTGACGAATTATATTTAAATCAACAAACAATTAGTATACCTAAAATGATGCATAGTAGAAATAAATCTGACAAACTATTGATACTGACAGTGATTAAACTGGTATTGAACATGCATATTGGTTTGGTATTTAATCAAAGAGTAACAATTACAATAGAGAATATAGTTGTTCCAGATTAATATGAAATTGATCATACATTGCATTACATTATATGTTCACCAACTTTATACTTAAATTGTATATTGTTTCTGGCTACGCGTAAACAATTTAATAATAAAATAAATTCTGAATTTTACTGCAAAAGTGCAATTGAGGCGATTGACTTTATTTTGCTTAGTTTGATTCTTTGCTGTTTTTTCATACAAAAATCTGGTAATAGTTTTCTGTGTAATTAGATATGCCTAAAATTTTGTGTATGCTAATCTAAAAATGATTTATATGAAAAAGATTAATTTATAAAAAATATTATTCTATTACAATTGCTGTAATGAAATACATTCCCCTATTTTGATGACATTGTTCCTTTGAAATAATAGCTTTTCTAGATGTTTGTAATCCTGTGGTTTTCAAAAAGCCAATATTTTTTCCAAAAATGGCTCTATTTGATTTCATTATTATCAATTGACATCGTTAGTTATTCATAATTACAAATATTTTTGGTACAGCATTTCAGCTACCCTATGTATAGCTTTACTCAAACCAAGTCTCAGATTTGTAATAATGTTTTTTTAAAAATTCTTAATTTGTTTTAAAAATATTTCAGAAAGTATATTGTGACATTTAAAGATACCAAGATATCTTAAACGAGATGCTTCCTATAATTGTCAAATTTCAGGAAAACAATAATTTCAATTACCCAAAAAGTTTAGTAAGCAAGTATAAACAATATTTTTAAATAAAGCAGAGTTTATAATTGCATTGAAGAAATTTGAAGGAAATCCTTATGG
This sequence comes from Phrixothrix hirtus, assembly GCA_024586415.1. Taxonomy (NCBI): domain Eukaryota; kingdom Metazoa; phylum Arthropoda; class Insecta; order Coleoptera; family Phengodidae; genus Phrixothrix; species Phrixothrix hirtus. Next base: position 12,834 of record JAHWXV010258790.1, on the reverse strand, counting down.
CTTCCTCAAAAATTCCCAAAGCTCTCAGGAAAAGTAATAACATAGAAACCATTTGAAGAACTTTAAATAAATCGAGTCAAAAAGAGATTAAATTTGCTTAACAATTTTATAGAGTAAAGTTTAGGAAAAAATTTTGAAATGTTGAATATTTTTGGTTTTGTTATTAAAAGAAAACTGCACAAGCAACTTCTAAAAAGTATGTTAATGAGTTAGCATTAATTTAGAGATCTGTAGCAGCAACTGGAATTAGTTTTTATCAATATACCTAATTATAGTTGGATAAAAACAAGAAAATATTTTAAAAGTTAAATTTAAATCGAGATACCAAAAATTAATTACTAAATAATTAAATTTTTTACACAACCAGGATCTTAAACAATGTTTGTTTACTTTTTATCAGTAATCAGCCTTAAATATAGTTTGTTCTATTCGAAAGGAATTGAAAAAAAACAATTATCATTGATTATTTAAAAAAAAGTGTTAGCAGAAAGTGACTCAAAATAATGCCAACTATTATGGAAAAATTAATGCTAAAATGATCAAAGGCTGCTTTAGAATCTAGAGTTCTAACTAAAATTTATTTTTTATTGCAAGTGATTACTCATGCAGAATTAATAAACACATCTATTTTTACACTTATCGGTACTTTATCTAAAAACCTTGAATCTTTAGTGACCAATTATATCTAATTTAATAAATATAAATTATACTGATATTAATTATATGGAAATATATTTTAGTTTGTTCTAATTAAGCTCATCCTATTTGTTTAAATTTTAACTTTAAAAATTACAATGGAACTTACATAACAACAAAATTGATACATTTAAGGGAAACGTTTGTTAATGAAAATTTTTGTAAAAGAAGAAAAGACTGAATTTGCTTACATGATTAAAAAAACATTTTCAATAAAACAATATCAAAAGGATTAGAACTAATAAATATCTCTATAATCGCTTTGAGGCAGGCTGCACATAAACTGCATTAAGATAGGAGACAAACACATGTTTCTTGCTTCAGACATGTCTTAGCCACACATCCCATACTGGAGGAACACTGTGTTTATAGCCAGACACAAACTAAATACACAAAAGTGTATTTATATTTAATTTATGGCATGACATGAATCATCCTTTTATATTTTTGGTTAATTGAAGTCATGTTATATTAATTTTTTAAGAAAACAGGTACTTCTGATAGGAAGAAATGTCAAATTTTGTACATTGTTAAAAAATTTTATGCTTTAACGGCTAATGACTTAAGACGTGCTAGATGACTTCTGGTTAGATTGGAAATTATATCAACTTTAAATTTTTAATGGAACACCCTATATATTATTACATATTTAGAAAGATAAACAAAAAATAATTAACTAAAAAAACTAATTATGAAATTCTTTGAAGCAGTTTTGATCGCGGGTAACAAATATACTCGATATTTCTCATACCGAAAATGTTGTTTTGCCATATGTTCCATTTTTGTATTCTTTGCTTTATAGAAAATGATCATATAGCCAATTTCATTGAGATGAACTTCTTATAATAACCTCATTTCACTTATACTTTTTTTTTTGATGTTGACAAATTATCCAATACTTCGTTTCTGGCTATAAAATAATACTTCTGCAATATGCAGTGGAAAGTTGATATGATCCATAACATTTTGCTTTAGAACCTTAAGTTTTTTTATATTATAGCAGCCATCTATTAATGTATGCCAAATCTATTGAATGTGTCAACACCCTGAGAATCCACTTCTTACATCGTATGAAAGTACAATATACACTGACCTAAAAATTTAGCTTGTCCACCCCTCTCATGCCATCATTTTACAATTTGATCATTTTCGAGCAACTAATTTGTACATATTTTATGGACGATTTATTCCATTGTCTGGATATGTCAGTTGTATCAATACTGGCAAAATTAAATACTATGGTAACTATTTTGTTATGATAACATCATCATTACTAGGAGTTTGATAAGAAACTCCTTTGCCTTTTTTCTTCATTTCTTTCTCTGATAAAAATTGCCAGATGTTGAAACCGATTTAACCTAGCTGTACCAGCTGCATAAATTTCTTTATGCCTCAATCATCCTAGTAAATTGTAACTAAAGAAGTAGGTGCCTTAGTACAATTGAATTCAAGGTTCAGTAATTCTGTCTGCTAATTTTATAACCAAGGCAGCTCCTTATTCAAAACAGTCAGGTGATCCTCCTTCAGTTCTGCAGTGAACACTTAATAATTAACAAAATTGTACAAGATCTCTTTTACCTCTCAATGGAAAGAGGTTCACTCCACATGGACATGGCTTACTCTTGATGTATTGTTTAACATTAAGTTGCCCCTCGAAGGTATGATTTGCTCATCAATGTAGAGACTTGATTTAATGGCATCATACAACCACCTAATTTTCCAGATGCGGTTATTATTAAGCCCCCCGTGAATTGTCTACAAAATGAATACCTTTCAACTTAGGCTGCTAATAGAGTCTGACCCTTGAATAGTGCAAGTTACCCATCATAATATGTTTTTCAATCGAGCTCTTTCTCAGTAACACATGGTGAAGGAAAGAATATTATTGTAGATGCCATACAAGTTCACCATATTTACCATATGATCTATAGGAATGCTTATGAAATATTGTTTAAAATATGTTGGGGGACTTCAATATCTTCTTTGGCTGAAAGCTTATATTCCAAGCAATAATTTTTAATATGATTAGCCTTAGAAATAGTGTGAAGTAGTTGAACATTATCCAAGGGGGTTTTCATTTTCCTTAACACCGCCAAAGGCTTATTCGTTGGCCTTGCGTTCACCTAATTTATCCCCTAATGACTTTTATTTATGGGGTTACTTAAAAAAACTCTGTTTATGATCACCCAATCAAAGACTGGCAAATTTAGATGAATAACATCATAGAACTCTGGAAATATGTTAGAAAAAGTGAGATACATTTTTATAATCGCTTAGGTTACTGTTAGGCACCAGAAGAGAGTTTGGTTGAACATTTAATATAATAATTAAGTTTATACAGCTTCGAGGCAGTGGTTGAAGTTATTATGTTAAAATGTTTATTAGTGCCCGTACAATATTATTAGATGTACATAAATGACAACATTTAAATGATGATACATGATCTTATCATTGCTTGGAATACATCATCATACAGGTAATTAATTATAAAATTTAAATAGTTTTAAATTGCAATAAATGGAAATGACAATACATAAATGCCAGACCTGTACCTTAGCAAGTAACTGCTGATGTGGTAAATATTGTTATACAGTGGATCAGCAATATATTCATTTCTATGGATACGTCATTTCTTTCCATATTGTTTATAATTACCCAAAAACAATTTTTTACCTTTTTGCCTAATTTTTTTTATTACAAAAATTAGCAGCTTCCATAGTTCGTAATTTTACTAACCGCTAATAAAAGGCACAATAGTCTCTCATGCAATAATGTAGATGTTCTTTTTAATACACTATTGATTCTAAGGTAAAAAAACAACAATTAGCTGTATTTAAATCACATAAACTTGATGGCCGTTTAGACGAATATAGTGACTACAGAGGTTGTAAAGTTCTCTAAAAAGAAATGAAGGATCTAATAATATAATAGTTAAAAAACTCTACTTAAATAAGCTAGCTCTTATCTCAGGATGTAGGTTCTAGGAATAATTGCTTAGTAAGACTTCGCTAGAGGGCGCTAGACAAATTAAAATTAATTTGCCACATCTTCATAATAATAATAAAAAGATGAAATTTGATAGAAAAGACTTAACTTCGCAATTGTAGTTGCCTTGCATAAGAAATAAAAATGATAACTCATATAACATAACAACATAATGTATTAAATAACAATTTATATCACAATAATTGATCAACATTCCAAAGTTTACAATTGATATTTCTTATACGTAGTTTTATAAACATCTCTTTTAAATAACATAATAATTTAGAAAATAGTCAAGCAATTATTAAGTATATTTACAATACTGGTATAATTGTTGTATTAACTTGATCCAAATTCAGAATAACAGAATGCTACCTTGATTGTAGATTAATTACAGAAGCTGACTTCTGGAAAACAGCAATTTTTGTTCGAACAAACCTATAAAAAGAGAAAAGGAAAGCAGTAATTGTTCTAACACGTAAAAGAATGTCTATTACAAGCTATCACCACAATTATTTACTGATACACTATGTAATTCTTAATTGTTGTTTGATTAAACTTTATACAATAATAATTGAAAGGTAAAATTCATATTAAATTGAAAACCCAATAACAAAATTTGAAAGCTAAAATATTGATTTTATCCGAAATATTTAAAACCCTTAAATTTTGAAACAACCAACCCCAAAATTTGAACTCAAAATTAAAACGCCATTATAAAAAAAAAGGCCTCTTACATCCATTTTGAGTGATCATCTGCCATAAATCTAAACTTTCTGAAATTGAATTGTAAATCGTTTCAGGAGTTAATTAATTAATTATCAGGAATTGGCCTTGCTTTTTGCCGAGGGCTAAGTCACAACAAAAACTAAGCATATCTTATGCTATATTTTACGTCATAACAAAAAAGTTTCAATTGTGCTAAATTTAAAATGGCTACTAATTGAAGGTCATAACATGAACTATAAATTATTTTAATGTAACTCACCCCAAATTATTCCTTTAAAGATGTTTTCTTTAAACTGATTTACAATCTCAATTGATAAGAAATTCAATAATTAACACTAGTTGATTCTAGGTGGCTCAAAATGGAATACTTGGACTATCAGTCCCTTTACATCCACCAGTTTTGGCTTCCTGAAACCTTCATAAAAATTAATAGAAATCAGGTTAGCTTTATAATAAAATGCATCTGAAATTAATCAATAAAAATTCTTTTTAATGCAAATCAAGCACATACTGAAAATTTTGAAGGATTTAAACTAAAAATAATGAAATATAACGTATCAAATTTTAAACATGCATCTTATTGTGAAACTTGGTCAAGAAGCAAGCAAATTAGGTATGATTACCCATAAGTTCGAAAGCAGACTCGGTTTTCCTGAAACTATACAAAATTCAAACTTCGAAATAAGAATTTAATCGAATTTACCTGTATTAATCAATCAATATGAATTTAAATATGAAGAATTAGTATTTAAATACGGTTTACTAATTTGTTAATATATTCTGTAGAATTTAAATAGAAGATAAATTGAATATTAAACTATGTTCCAATAACCTAAGTAAAAATTGAAAACACAACGCCTACATTCTGTAGAGTAATAACAACAGCAAATGTTAAGAGTAATATTGAAAAGCATAAATATTTACTGAAATAATTAAATATGAATTGTTTCTTTTAAATTTCTATATTTTGTAATACAAAACGTAACGAAAACAGAAGGTTATGAAACCCAAAATGAAGTTTTGTCATTGCATTTTATATAAGTTATTACCTTAAATTTTCCTTTGAAATTGTTAAGATTCTTTGGAGGTAATTTTAACATCTTTCAAAAAAATATTATGACCCATTTCAAACCCATGCACATACGGGTATTTGCTCAATCTGGCTGGCCAAAAGTCCAATGTGCAAAAGTAGTATATCGATAAAAACAGTGGATGCAAACAAAAGATTAAGACCTTCTCTAACACGTGTCTACCTATCTCCCTCCTAACATTAATTTGCCTATGGCATTAGTTGAAACCTGCTCTTTGTTAGAAGTATACGAGTTTTCTGTCGGTAATTTTTATAACTGAAAAGTTTATAAACAAAAATCTTGCATATAAAATATTTTTAGTGAAATCTATTATGGATTCCTCTGAAGCTGGTAAATTGGTATTACACTCATGGTAGACGTTTTAGAACAGCTGGTTCTTTTATACAATTACAGATTTTTAAAGTTAGTACATTCTGGCAATATCCGGAAGTAGTACCAACTGTTTTTCGAAATCTTTGTAGTCCTAATATATTAATTACTGCATCTTAAACAACATTTTACTTTTGTCTTTTTTCAATTATCAATCAGATAACATATAAATATGACAATTTTATATTGATAATTATAATAAATTTTACAAATACTTGCCTCAATGACTAACTTTAGTTACTAAAAATGTTTGTAATTTATGTGTTATTTTTATAACATTTATTAGGATTTTTCCACAGTTTGTATCTTCTAGGGCTATCTGAAGTAAAAATCATGACTTGGAAAGAGATTTGCAACATGATTCTGATGAGCGAAGGTGCTGAAATTTCTGCGAAGTTTGACAATTTTGAGATTTTTTTTTGTAAATAATGAAGATTATTCCAATGAGCAGCTTAATGAACGTAAACCTAGACTTGCACGTTTTAAATATGAGTTTAAAAGAAGATGGAGAACTGCTTATAACAAAAAATGGTATTTTTTAAATAGCCAAGTCTGGCTCCAAGGAAGTTTTGAGCTACCAAAACTAACAACTCAATCTGGACGTCCTTCAAAGGCCTTTTCTGAAGCTAGTGAGCATAGCAAAATGCGCAAAACAGAAAAACTTCGAGCTAATATTAGCATGGAAGAGTTGACTTTTGCTACCCAAACAAAACTTCAAACTACAGGCATGAGAGATGATTCAGCAATGCTCAAGAAATAACCAAATCTCCAAACAGAGCAAGTAAGGTTAAAATTTTTTTTACTGCAGCTACGTTTAGCAACATCAAGAAATTAACAGCAAAGGAAGCGCTCTGCATGATTGGTGAAACTGGTCCCTACCACAACATCAATATGAAATAATCAGATGCAATAATAAAGCAACCTATCCATGCTACTCATTGCTCCAAAAAGCTAAACAAGAATGTTACCCTTCTAAAGAATTGTACCATGTAATGGAAACTATTATTGAACTTAATTTACAAGATTTATTGAATCATACATTACACTGTTTATGTACATATTTAGAAGAAGTTCTGGTAGCCTTGAATGAGGCTGATCGGAACAAGTTAGAATTAATATGGAAATGGAATTGTGATGGTTCACAACAAACACAATTTAAGCAAACATTTGCAAATGCTGCTGCCTCAGATTCACACATATTTCAAAGTTCTTTTGTACCACTTCACATACTTTGTGGTAAAAATAAAAAACTTATCTGGCAAAATCCAACCCCTTCGTCACCAAGATATTGCCGCTCAATAAAAATTGCTTTTGTGAAAGAGAGCATCGATATAATGAACGAAGAAGTTGAATGTATACTGAATGCAATCAACCAATTACAGAACACAAAAATTACTATAAGAAACGAAGAATTCTCTGTCAAACACAATATGATCCTGTCCATGATTGATGCCAACAATAACACATACTAAATCTACTATGGGATGCTATATTTGTGGTGCCACTTCTAAACAATGTAACGATTTATCTGTAAAGAAGAAAATCAATCAAGATACCTTAAAATTTGGACTGTCCATTTTACATGCTCGTATCCGAGTATTTAAAATACTATACCTGTCTTATAATCTTCCTCTCCAAAAATGGCAAATAAGATCTCAAATTAACAAGAATATGGTTGAAACAAGAAAACACCACATACAAGAAACATTTCCTATCAAAATAGGATTGAGAGTAGATGTTCCCAAAATTGTATTTGGGAATACAAATGACGGCAACACAAACAGAAGATTTTTCGCTGCATATGAAATGGCTGCCGAAATAACTGTCATAGATAGAGATCTTATTTATCAGTTGAAAGTAATTTTGGAAGCAATTTACAGTGGATTTCAAATCGATACAAATAAGTTTGCTAATTATACAACTGATACTGCCAAATTATATGTACAATTGTATTCATGGTATCCTATGACACCAACTTTACATAAAATCCTCATTCATGGGTCTACTATAATGAAGATGCTTTGTTACCCATAAGACAATTCTTGGAAGAAACCGTTGAGGCCCGCAATAAGCGTTTTCGATCATACCGGCAGGATTATGCCAGAATTCTCAAAGGTAGCATGTAATTTAGATGTTCTCAACAGACTCTCACTCAGTTCTGATCCATTTTTAACAAGCCAAAGGCTTTTACCTAAAAAAATTAATAAGCAATTTCAGAGACAAGCACTTGACTGCTTCTTTCTGGTGATTCTCATGAAATTGAAAAAGGTGCTGAAAAAGCTTCTAATGATGAGAATTTGTTGTCAGTTGGAGATTTTGTTTCAGACGAGGACCCATATGAATGAACATGGAATAACTTATACTTGCAATATTTATTTCTATTTAAAGGGTCATTTTTGTTTTGGTTTAAGTAGTTTAATAGTAACCACAAATAATCAATCATATAATCTTGTTTTATTAATTTTATATAAATTTTATGTCTTTTATTGGATTTTCAATTCATCATGTATATCCTAAGAATTGCTAACATTTTATTATCATTATCACAGATTGTTTTAAGCAGACTTATTTTTCCGTTTTAAATGCATTAACAATGAAAAATAATTTTGACCAGGCAAATCAGCTCAATACCTCTATGCGCAATGTTAAAAAATTTTAGATTTTTTAAATTGGCCATTCTCAATTTATCTTTTGCATTCTTTAACTCTTATTTCCAATGATCTTTCAGTTTGTCCAATATAGAATTTACCACAATTATAAATAATTTTATAAATACATTTATTACTTTTAATTTTGGATGTTTTTCCTGTACAGCGCGATGTAATTTCTCATGTGTAATAGAATAGGCACTGTGTTATCTTTCTCGATATAATTAATTAAAAGAATTCTTCTGTAGTCTTAAAAAACCATTGCTATAAGCTTTCCTGCAAATATATTTGTTATATTTTTTGGAGGCAATGAGTGCTTATAGACCCACTACACTGATTCCAGATTGGTCCGAGAATTTCAAAAATGGATCTAGGTTTTCCATGCTATCACTATTTTGTACATATCTGAACTTTTTTAATAAATTCAAATTCCCAACATTCTGTTCAGGAGTCAAAAGTGCTCATTTCAAGTTTTTCATGAAAAATATATAGGACTGCCAGTTTGAAAATTGTTAAAGCCGTTGTGATCTCTGCTTCCTTTAAATATTAATTTTGAAGAACCATCAATACTACCTTTGGGCACATTTTAGAATTCGTTAGTTTTTTACTGTTCTTGTTTTAAATCATCTTCTGTTGATTCACAACACCAATGGAATTGTTCTAACTGGTATTGTATTTGATATGATTAGTCCATGTTCATCACATTCTTTCATGTATAATTTTCAGTCCATGGCCCTAAAGTTAAGGATTTTATTATACTTCAATGTTCCTTTTTAATGACAAATGAATACACAATAATATGACTTTTGGACTTAGGGTCCCAAAAATATATTTCCATTAAAATTTTGAACCAAAGCAATACTTTCTCCTCTTTTACCTATACGTGGTATGTCTCAGAAGTAATGATGAGAATGATGTTTTAATAAAGTTTTTATTGAATTAATTTATAACTTGATATCATCCCCTTTAAAATACGTCCCTTGGGTTTTTCCATTTTTTATAAAAATTCTCAGTGTTGTTCGGTTAGGCTGTTTACAACTAACTTGTTGAATGTTTTCTATTGTTCTATAATGATGACCTTTCAGTTGCTGCTTAATCTTCGGGAACAAAAAGAAGTTGCACTGGACTATAAAGTGGACGTGGAAGCAGTGGAATCTGTTTCTGGGCTAAAAATTCTTTAATCAATAATGAGGTGTGACTGGGTGCATTGCTATGCACAATCCAAGAAGTGTCAAACTCAAGCTGCATATGCAGCTGAAGAATTTCACGATAAAAGTTGATTTACTGCCTGGCCCTGCAATACAAATTCTTTGTGAACAATTCTATGATAATCAAAAAAAGCAATAAGCAGGGATTTGACTTTCGATTTGCTCATGCTAGCTTTTTTAGGCCAAGGTGATGAGGATGTGTGGCACTCTGCGATTTGCTTTTCTGTTTCAGAATTATATGCTAATCTCCATAATCTCCTGTTATTACTTTGTGCATGAAATTTGTCATTTGTCAAGCGATCCACCTTTCCTGACTAATGGAAAGGTGATTCTCTTTTTGATCTGCAGATAAATTCTCGGGCATCATCTTTGCGCAAATTTTTCATACCTAGCTCATCTGTCAAAATGTGATGAACAGTGTCTTTACTCATGCCCACCTCATTTGCATTCATCCTTAGTGATACTTTTCTGTCTTTTACTAACACAGAATACGGTTTGACACACTTTTATCAGTTTTGGACGTCGATGGCCAACCAGTGCGACGTTCATTTTCAATGTTTTCTTGGCCCTCTTTGAATGCCTTGTGCCATCTTAAAACATGTGCTAAAGGCAATGCAGCATCTCCATATGTTTCTTAACATGTCAAGTGTTTCTGAAACTGTTTTGTGAAGTTTAACAAAAAATTTAATTCCGTAGTGCTGTTTGATATTTGCCTGCATTTTATGTAATGCAATATTACAACACTACATTAAACAACTAGCAATACTGTCACTATCACTGCTCTAAGCAGATTAAATCAAATCTACCCCACCCACTAATAGGACACCAATCCAGTGTTGCCACATTGAGCTAATCAATTTCATTCTCATTACTTCTGGGACATACCTTGTACTTCATATAGGGTAATAAAAAAGCAACAATTTGTAAAGGATGATATTTTGAATAGTAACCATTAAAGAGTAGTATACTACAATACCACATTTGTTATAATATTATAATAGGCATACAATTACCCACAAAGGTATAGGCGCAGCAATCAATTTTTAATAGATTAGAGTATTACTTCAAAATAACACATAAATTTGCTTTATGTGTTAAATAAACTTATAGTGTATTTCATTGACTTAAATTTAAACACCAAAAAATTTAAAAATTAATACACAAGCAACTGAAAAAATAAGCAACAAAAATAAAAATGTATACGCAAAAGTATAGGAACACACATAGTAAACAATGTTTTGAGGCATCCCTAAATTTTATTTACATCGAGTACACTACACATGCATTTAGGGAATCCCTTGAAATAAATATGGTTTTTAAATAATTAATATCATAGTCAGTGTGAAAACATGAACATGGTAACAAAATCAAAGAAACTACTATAGAAGAAAGGAAAATTATTGTAGATCTGTACAAGCAAAATAAATTATATGTAGATATTGGAAGAATAGTTAGCAGAAGTAGAGTTACAATTAGAAATATTGTACAAAAATTTATAGATAAAAACCAGATAGAAAATGCTTATCAAAGTGGCTGGCTAAAAAAGATGACGAAGAGGATGGAACGTGCAATTGTGAGAAAGATCAAACACAAAACCGCAAATCACTTTGTCCGAGCTGAAAGTGATATTAGGAAAACAATTTGAACTAAATATACATCAAGACTATAAGAAGAGCACTTAAACGTGCAGGATTTAGTTCCATAATTACAAGAAAAAAACCTCACATTTAAAAAAATTGAAAATTTCAAGTAGAATTTGCTGAACGCTTCAAAACAAAAGATAATAACTTCTGGGATACAGTTCTGTTCTCCATCGAGAGCAAATATAATGTCTTCAGAAATGATGGACAAATTAGGATATGGCAAATTTGATAGTGCTAATGTACAAGCAACAGTGCAACATGGAGGTAGCATTGTCCTAGTTTGAGGTTACATGGTTCTGGTGTTGGGCAATTGGTGCTTATTGAAAGTATAATGGATCAACATCTTTATTTAAACATTTTAAAAAATAATTTATAAAAAAGTGTGGATAATTTAGAGTTGGTAACTGGTATTTTCAATATAACGATCCAAAGCATACAGCCTACAAGGTACAACAATGGATTTTATATAATATGCCTCACACTTTGCCAACTCCTTCCCAATCACCAGATTGCAACCCCATCGAGCATTTATAGGATGAATTGGAGAGAAGAATCAGACATCACCATGTCTCAAGTAAAGTAAAATTGAAGTGAATTCTTCAAGAGGAATGGCCCAAAATTGAACCAACTACAAGGAAGTTAGTGTATTTAATGCATAATCGACTTGTAAATATTATAAGAAATAACGGTGGAAATACGAAATACTAATTTGTATAAATACAATCTTCTATGCAGGCGTGCCTATACTTTTGTATATGCAAATTTGCATTTTTACTTTTGTTGCTTATTTTTTTCAATGGAATACACTATAAATTTATTTAACGCATAAAGCAAATTTATTTGTTATTTTGAAGTAATACTCAAATCTATCAAAAATTGATTGCTGTGCCTATGCTTTTGCAGGTCACTCTATGTTATATTTGTTTGAAACGTCAATTATAATTGTTTATTAATGTTTAGGATGCACTTTAATTTATTAATTTTTACTAATCAAGAAACACGTGTTATTGTATAACATGTAAAATGTATAGGTAATCTAAACTGTCATTTAAAATCAAGTTTATATACAGAATTCTCGGCGTTAGTTTTTATATTTGGGAGACTTCAATAGTATAATTCTGATTTCAGGGACCACCTTTAAAAAGGATACTACGAAGGGAAATAGAAATTTACCCAGCTACGAAAGAAACATTTGATATTACTACTACTACCCATCACGCCATTCCCTTAACGGGGTAGGCAAAACCACTAACAAACCTCCACCTTCACAACCACTGCATGCACACATACACTACCCCTCTCACTACCACCGCCCTTCACCTCAACTCCCAGCACTCTACAGTATCCACACCAGCCCACTATTACCTACCAATCCTACTATCACTATTATTACCCATTCACTATTTTTCTCCATTCCTTTCTGTCCTTACACACTTCTCTTGCTTCCATTAAATTCATACAACGT
>JAHWXV010258775.1:0-11161 GCA_024586415.1 Phrixothrix hirtus | reverse complement strand
ATCGATTCCGCCTGACCTAAAACCCTTATGTGGAAAGTCTTAAATTTCAACTCCTATTAATTGTCCATATCCTTTTAACGAAATCTCGTCGTGGGATACCTTATATACATCTTATGCCAAAATATAGGGTAACGTACTTGATTTCATGCCTTTATCCTTATGTACAAGGCCCTATCTACCATTATATATGAATATATATATATATATATATATATATATATATATATATAAATAAATACATAGGGATCTATGACAGTTTATACACTTTGGCCACTTTACATAGAATAACACTCTCTGAGAATGTTTATGGCGTTACTGAACGCCCCAGCATCGAGTACATGGCAAATTTCGTACAACATATTTTTACAGCATATGGCATTTGAGACTTTTGCTATAATGAATATTACTGCACTTATTTCCAAATCCAGATATAGAGTTCGACGCCTTTGGGAAGACCTCTTAGCTAAGAGATCATTTTTGTATATATTTTATAGCTGACTAAACACTTTATCAATCGCATTATAAATAAAGGCGGTGTCCGTTGGATACTTCTGCGTTTTGACGAATGGTGAGTCAGAATTTTATCTGTATTACCAGCTTCATCTTTTGTGGAATTATAATAGTTTATTATTTCTGATATATTTTTTCGTCCACTAACACTGGTATCATGGCGCATGTTTGACAATACCATTACAGATCTTTCCTTCTCTGGTAAACATGAGCAAAGCTTCACTTCGCCATCGTCGCTAAATTCAAAGATAGAGGCAATGGCGCAATGCCATTATTTATGTTGAAATGTAGGTCTTAGTTCTTCTCAGTGTACCAAAAACAGACAATTTCCATAATAATAGCAGCTGCGTGATTGGCAGAGTTGTAAAAAAAATGTCCACGGTGACAATGCGGCCGGTGTTTCTATACACAATTGACACATCTTAAACAACTGGTTCACTTCTTTTCCAGTCCTGACAGTTGATTTCCAGTGTATATTTTTCCGTTTAGTGGATATGAATTTTCAACATCGCGTATTCACTATATTTTGATGCCATATTTTGTCGGCTTGGATGGTATATATTGAGCAAATCTTGTTCTCCCTCTAAATGGGAAAGACTGTTCGTCGATAACTACACAATCTGAAGCAACATAATATGTTCATAAGTTCTCATTTAGTATTAGCCGTATGTGAACTACAGCTGCTGTCTTGCCAGTTAACAATCGCCGACTTGTGGTTCCTTCATTGTGAAAGCAAATAAATCTGATGGTTTTACAGAAAAAGTTAATACACGATGTAGTTCGATTCAGTGGATATGTATCACACTTCCATAGTTTCCTAATGTGATAAGAACTAGAACAGAGAATTCAAGAAGTAATAGGTATACCTAGGTATCCACCAAATTCTTCTACTGTGAGGCTACGCCAGGATTTGGTAATTTATGTGGATTTTCTACATTTCACCTATTACATGATTTGACAGATTTTTTGTTTGTTCTTATTGTTACATCACATCACACGCAGCACCGTTTATAATGCCCCTGAAAATGTCACGTAATGAAAGTTTTTCAATAGACCCAGCCGGTCCAGGTTTCTGACGAATTATTTACTGGCTTAAACTTTGAATACTCGCAGGTGGATAACAACTCCATAGTGCTTGGTCTTTACCGCGCAATGGTTTTGTATTTGATGTGGGTCTTTTATCTTCATCACGACTATCGCTGTCACTGTTATCATCGACTTAGTCTGAACCAAGTTCAATTTGAACATTCATGTCAGTGCACGCATCATCTACACGGATAGTTCTTCGGACATGTGTTGCAGTAAAACACTTGCACCGAATGTCCGAAACTTAAACAATGTGAACTAAAGCTACTACCAATATCACTAAAACAGCTAATACAACACTTGAACTGAAATTTCAGTACCAATGTAACAACATTCTAGAATTAACTAAACCGCAATGATTTAGGTAGGAATAGTTTTACAAGTTCATACTTCTTTGGAATAGCGTCACAGTTATTAAACTGCTTTAAAGGTACATGCGTAACTATCCGTGTATTTATGTATAATTTCTTTTTCGTGTACACGAGGGATATATAAGGAACGGTTCAAAATTTCCCGAAATAGAAATATTGTACTATAATAACGGGACATATGGTAACGCTTACTTTATGATAATTAATACTTTATATTTATGGGCAAAGCTTAATCCGTTTACTATTTCTATCTTAATCGATTTTTAAATGAGGCCAATGTTTCAAAAATATTTGTTAATGTTTCTTTTTGGAATACATAAGTAATTAACGAACTTGCCACTTCTCTTATATTTTTTCGAAATTGTTCATTGATTCTTAATAACTACACTTATATCATTATCTTTTAGCTAGTCTAAAATTCTCTAGTCCTTTTGCGTATATCGTTCCGAACTTAGAATATCATTTTTAACTAATACCAATTATTTTGAGGTGACATCGTATCAAAGTTATGTTAGGGATTTAACTTACATTAATTGCCATATCATTTATATAGAGCGATTAAGGTTGCGCGTAATTAAATCTTAATTTGGTTACTCAAAGCATTAAGTGCTTTAAATGAGATTAAAATAAATTTAAATGAATTATTTCTACTAATCACGGTATTTAATATTTAAGAAGTTCTAACAAGATTGTTTACCTATTATAAATTGTTTTGCTGACTACGTAAACTTATAAATTCTAATTAGTTTGGAACAGCCAAATGGAATAAATTCGTTAGTTCAATCATTGTGCATATTTATAAAAAATCCCGAAACAACTCAATCTTAGGTTTTAAAATTACACCCTATTGCGTAAAAATTTCATCCCTAAATTTAACATCCTTAGAGTGGGGGTTGCAAACCCTAAATTTCTAAATAGGAAGTAGGGATTTGTTATACATCATTTAAAAAGTCTCTACCAAAAATGTTATAGTTTTCAAATGTAATGCAAGAATTAACATTAAAAAAAATAAAATCATTTATTGATGAAATTCACAACAGAGCATTGGGAACTTAATACGTAGCATTGCTTAGTTTTGGTTAATGTAAAAAACAAGAAAAAACAATAAATTTAATTTAATATATGTTCAAAATGCTTGCCTCACACGTGTTACATAATCTTACATAAAGCTGTTACTAACGTTATTCAACAACTCTGGTCTGACCAACCTAATCACAAGTGTTATTCTTTTTCTTAAATAAGCGAAATTTGGTGGTTTAGTTTTGTAATTAGGTCAAGGTACTGCCGGATATTGATCAGGTAATGTAGCGGTACTCAATTTTGCTGGAACCATAACGTATTCGCTGGAACTTGTGGGTTTGCTGGATCAGAATAAAAATTTGCCAAAGTTGGCACGACAGTATTTTGGAGCATTGCTAAATAATCATTTCCATTCAAGTTGTCATCAACGAAAAAGGGATCAATGACATGGTTTCCAACAATCTCTGTCCAAACACTAACCTTTCCATGATATTGTCTATGGTATTTTCTCATCTAGTTAGGATTATCTGTAGACTAGTAGCGGAAATTTTGACAATTAACATAAAGTGTAAAACTGCTCCCATCAGAAAACAAAACATGTTCTAATTGGATCACGTTGTTATGTAACATTTCCATGATTTGTTAACAAAAATACGTTCTTCGATCAAAAATTGTATTTCATGAGCTCCTGAGTTGGTATCATTTTGTAGGGATGCACTTTATTTTCATTTGATATTCGAAAAATCGATGAATGAATGGCAATCATCCAATGTTGCCGTTGTTTTCCCACTCGAAGTATGTGGATTTTCCTCAAACTCAAGCATTACATCTGTCTTACATGTTCAAGTTCGCGAATCAATTTTACTTATTGTCACTTGGGATATAGGTGGCAAATCCGGAAATGTTTCGTGAAATAGGCGAGAAACTTCGGTCTGTTATGTGTGGATCTCCGTAACCAATCATCTGCAGAACTGTTATTTTCTGCGTTTCTGTTAAATAAACCATGTTTCCTAATTGCAGTTAACGAAATTCAAACGAGAAGTATAGTAGAAATCACGAATCCTTTCCGATGACGTCAGCAACTGTGTATAGATCTAAGATAAACGTACCCTTAATGCTTGCAATCTTTATAAATATATTAGAAAAAGATAGGTACAGTAGGAAAATGTGTAAGTAGATGCATTAAGAAATAGTGTACGTGTTTTACGATTTACCAAAGACCGTACAAGGACAAATGCTAATCAAGTATGTCTACATTTAAATAAACAAAAAACCGTACACTTGACTTATTTCTCGTATCGTGTGTTTACATTTTCCTTCTGTTTTTAAAATTTAATTGGTTACATTTCCTTCGTTATGTACATAAAGTCCAATCAATTCTTTTTAGAACTATACTTTTAGGACTATTAATATTGTTGTGGTAAATTTAAAAGCATTTCATTAAAATAAAATATACTGAAATGTAAATATTTATTACAGGTTTAGAGGGGCATTTCCTACCAGCAATTGCACTATGCCTGGAAAAATACTTCATTCTCAAGTACAACAATTTGTGTTGAATCTCGTAAATTATTTTGAAAGAGAGGAAGAACACGGAGGCCCTATTATTTTTTTAAATGCTGTGCAAGAAGTAAGTAACATGTATTATAAAGGTTATTTTATAAATCTGATTTTTTAGACAGTTGCTGCAGCATTAAATATTACAGTTCGGACTGTTATAATATTCGACAAAAATTTAAATTATATGCAAATCTTTCTTCACTTTTTAAGAAAGGGCATCGTAGAAAACCAAAAACAGAGGATTTGGACGAACGGGATAAAATGGGGGTCCGAAATACCTTCTATAGTATGTATAAGCAAAGGAAGATTAACATTTTACAGCAATTTGTTCAAAATCATTATTTTTTTAATTAGAAAAGCATGTAAATGTTCGTCGACTGAATTATGAAATACAAAATAGAATCCACGGCCAGTTAAGTAACAGTTCTTTGAATCGTTTACTCTTACTACATTTGGGATTCAATTCAAAAAGGAAGATAATAGAAGGGCTCTAATGGAGAAAACCGAAATTGCTGGAATGATATTTTGATTTTTAAGAAAATATAAGTGAACTTAAATTTGGTAAATTCAAGACAAGAAATTTTTTTAGATGAAACAGGGATATTTTCCAAAGGAAATAAGGAAAGGCCTTGACAAAATGATGATATAAAAGTATTCGAAAATCTAAAGGATATGATAGTAAACGTTTTATAATATTACATGCAGGAAGTGAACGTGGTTTTGTAAATAATGTAAGCTTAATATTTGTAACAAATTCAAAAACGGCAGATTATCATGATAATATGAACAGCAATTTATTAATAAGTAGGTTACAGAGAAACTAATTCCTAATTTAGAGGGACCATTAGATAATGCACCTTACCATTGTACATTAATATCGAAGCAACCTTCTTGCTCGTGGAAGGAATGTGAAATTATTGAATGTTCAAACGATAATAAAATTACTTACGATTATTGAATTCATAAAGCCGAGTTGTTAGTTTTAGCGAAGTAACATAAAACAGAAAGAATATATATTGTTGATCAGTTATTACAAGCACACGGCCATGACGTCTTAGGACTTCCACCATATCACTGCGAATTTAATGCGTTAGAACTTATTTGGGCAAAGACAAAACGTTATTACAATCAAAATATTAGAAGAGACGGTTATGGTGATGAAAAGGTCCTACAAATGTGGTAATAAGCATTAAATCAATGTGATAGAAATGTGTGGCAAAACTGTGTGCGATATACAAATAAAGTGATTGATGATTGGTTTACCCGTGAAGCAGAAAGTGCAGAACATTTTATAATTAATATTAATGACTCAGGCACTGATGACACCAGTGATAAAGAATCCTGTTAATTGGTCGTTTTTTTGTAAATGAAAATTGTACAACAATTTTTAAAATGAGGATTATACATTAAAAAAATGTTTTATTTTTATAAAAATTTAAAGTTTATTTTGCCTATGATAATTAAAGAATTTATATTACTAACCTTTACTACCTTTAATATACTATTAAAAACTTGACCTTTGATTTACAATTGTAATTAAAATGAGTATGTAGGTATGCCAGTAATTGTGTCGGATGTACCTGTTCATTTTTATTTACATTTATATTCTACGCTTGCAAATACCGCAATGTCTACATCACTGCATGTATGTGTTCTATGTTTAATTTTTTTACTTTTTCTCTCGAAATATGAGGAGTTTAGAGCAGTGTTCTAATAGAAATACTTTCACAACACCCGCCATTAATAGGAGCTTTATTGTTACCTAAACTTGGTATGTATATTAGAGAGGCCCACATCAAACTTGCGTCTCAAGGGGTTAAATTTACAAATTATATGTATAAGATATAGTAGTCCATTGTTGAAAATATACGAAAAGAATGATTTGATTGATTTGTTGTGTTGCAACAACACAACCTAAAATTTCATATTTATTTTGACGTTTAATAAAAATATGAAACTAGTTTTATATTTAATCAATGATTTGGGAATGACGTCATCGGAAAAGATTCGTGATTTCTACTGTAATAACACTGACGACTACTGACATGCAGTTATAATAACACAATTTGCTAAGGCGTTTTAAACAAAGCTAACATTGCCATGTAACTTTTTATTTCCATTTTTTTATTGATACCGTCAAAAAAGAACACTGATATGGTTTTTGCTTACTTTCTCATTAGCTTATTTTCTCATAAACGGTATTGCCTGTTGGGTTTTTGGTATTTTATGAAGAATTTCTTTAATTAGACGATTTTATTTTTTAATGTTAATTTTTGCATTAGATATTGAAGACAATGATACTGTTGAATAGATGATGAAGAGACCTTTTAAATGATATATCACAAGCCCCTACT
The DNA here is from genome assembly GCA_024586415.1 of Phrixothrix hirtus. Classification (NCBI taxonomy): domain Eukaryota; kingdom Metazoa; phylum Arthropoda; class Insecta; order Coleoptera; family Phengodidae; genus Phrixothrix; species Phrixothrix hirtus. Next base: position 4,260 of record JAHWXV010258775.1, on the reverse strand, counting down.
TGCTATTTATAAATTTAGGGATTGCAACCCTCACTCTAAGGCTGTTAAATTTAGAGATGAAATTTTAAAATTCAAAATTGACGTATTTCAGAGTTTTTTATAAATATGTACAATGATTGAAATAACGAATTTGTTCCTTTAGCTGTTCCGCACTGTATAATAATAACAAGTAAAGTTATTGTAATTCTACTACTTGTGAACATCTTTTAAAGTTTGGTGACTTTAATAGAGACACTTGCTTAAAATTTTAGGTTAATCTATTATTGGCTTTTTAAAAAAGTTTAATTGTAACCATTCCCGGTCTTCGACTTTATTTCAGTCTAATAGATAAACAACGTGGAACGGAGATCACTTTTAAACGCTTTCTCCTTCGTTTTCAAAGACACTTGGTGATGTTTTATTTGTTTCGTATTAATTTATTTAGTCAGAACCTATCCTTGGAAATTATTAATGTCTTATTAATATTTGAGACGAATACGAACTCTTCTAATTACGACTTTATGAAAAAGAAATTTGTGCACTGCGTAAGCCTTTCGAGTAATACAAATTCAGTTAACTTCGGACTGAAAACGTTGTTGGAAAAATGCTCTAAGAGATTAACCTTTTGAATATAAACGTAACTTTATGATAAAATCACTTGTCGAGATATAACGTCATCAGTAATTTGTTTAATGGAACGTGCTACTTTTAATTCTTTATAGGGAGAAAGGGCTTCCAGTTCATTATGAAAGACGCGCACTCGATACCATGGATGCATTTAGTATCTAGAGTACCTTGTAAATTTTGCCTTTAAATATGAGCCAAGTTTAATAACTCCTGTAAAATTGCAATAGATAGCACCGCCAGAATAAAATCAGTGATATTTCTGAAAACACATTCTTACAGTTGGCGTCATACTAATTTTCAAACACTTCTGCCAACAAGTTTGTATTGGACCGGCATTGAGATACAATAGAATAAAAAGGTGATTTTCGTATTGGAAAACAGTAACAGAAACAAAACAAAAGCTTGATAAACATTGTCCCCAACTAAAATGATTTACTAGTAGTTTAATGATCTCCGTTATGGTGATAGGAGTATTCACGGCTATGAACGGTTTCGAGGGCCAAAAATTGTTCGTACACTAGAAATGATAATAAAGGTGTAGAATATGGCAAATCGGCAAGTGATGGTGCGCGGGATTATTTTGATAATTTTAATATGAAAAAGCCTCCTGCAAGATGGGTGCTTTGCCAACGGTGAGCAAAGGCGTAACCGATCAAGGATACCAAAACGTTGTTTGAAACTGTTTAACTGTAATACATCTAAATTTTAGCGGCGATTTATTAATGCTGGTGAGACTTAGAACCACCACTAATTTTGGAAAGCACAAATCAATCAAAATAATGGGTAAAGGTGTAAAAATGCACCGAAGTAGGCAAAAGTGGAGCCATCAGCTGATAAGGCCATGGCAACAGTTTCTTGGCATGTTTATTGAATAATTTTCATTGATTGCCTTCATAAAGGTAGAATAATAACAGGTGAGTATTATTCATCGGTGTAAGGTCAGTTAAATGGAAAAGTCTAAAAAAAATCGGCCATAGGTTGTAAATAAAAATTATAAAAAAAATGTGTTGTTTCACCACTATAAAGGATCAGTACGTGCTACAGCTTGAATTGCATTTCGAAATACACCCATACGCCCCATATTCACTCAACTTGGCTCCTTCTCATTATCCCATATTCCTAAAAATTTAAATTTGGCTTGCTGGTCACACATTTTCATCTAATGGGGAAGTGATCGCTTATTTCGCAAGTTTTGGTAAATTTTATTTTGCTGAAGATATTAAAGTATTAAATATCATTGGAATAAATGTATTCGGTTGAATGGGGACTATGTTGAAAAATAAAATACTTTAGACCAAAACAACAATTTAATTTTTACCTAACTTGTTGAACTATTTCTATATTCAGGTTTATTTTTGCTATTGAGAGAAAATGATAATATAAAGGGTTTTATCAAAAACACTTTGCTTAAATAATTATTAGTTAGAATAGATTTAAGCAGAAATTAAAATATAATGGTGTTGAGAAAGTTAATGATATAGGGATATATGAAGCCTTTTACACAATTAAAGAATAAAAACACTATAGAATTGCATTTAACTCCAAAAGAAACATTTTTAGGTTACCTCATATGCCTTTGAACCATTTTTTCAAAAACGATATCAGTTCACAGTTTCTCATATTATTTTATTTAAAAACCATGCCCTGTATTTTTCCACACCTTAGCTGTTACTAGGGACTTGGCTAATTATTCCCAATATTATCAAAATGTATCGCAAGTTTTCATATACAGTGCCCCGCTTTCGGAGTGTCCTGTGCTTTTACAATTAACCATTTTTGTTAAGTATTAGCCAGCAGTAGATTTTTGGGTTGGTTTGAAGTTGTCCAATGGAATTTATATTTTGGTGTTACAGAAGTTTTCTTATACGGCATTTTGTGTCAACCAAAGTTGCAAACTTAGGAAACTAGTTGCTTTTACGGAAAGGTATAGTTTGGTATTGAAAACCTACCGCCTGCTTTCTACAGTTTATACAGGGTTGCTTTGAAGTGAATGATTATTGTACATATTTAAAGAGACACATTTTTGAAATTATTAAATTCTATTAAGCTCTTTTTTGAAAATTTTGCATATGATGACATGTTATGAACCGCTGAGGTTTATGACTAACCGTTACAGAAGATCAAGCAAAAACTCTAACTCAAATTGTTGCCATAACAAATTATACAAGCGTGAAGAATTTTTCTCCGTGATTTACTTACAATTGGAAATAAATAAGTGCTTGACTTGTTATCACAAATAATGACCTAATTTTTATTTGGTAGCGCGTTATCATAAAAAATTAAATTTGAAAATTGCATCTAAATCTTCTTAAGACTTTTTTAATTTTTAATGTTAGGATATCACTGTCGACATGTATCTTTCGCATTGCTGCGGGCGACTACGTTCCATTATGAACAAATACAAACGAATACCATTATAGCTAATGCAGATATTATTGAGGAAGCATATGTATACTAATTATAATAACACAAACTGTTAATTAATTTAAAAAGTACACACCTACTAATTAAATCTAAAACGTTTATATCATTTTTTGATAAATGTTACTTCCACAAAAAACATTGAAGGCTACACAATAAAGCATTGCATACAACTAAACTTAGTTTTAACCAGAATCGAGTTTCTTTATCAATTTCACGTGCACTAAATGTTTGTGTGTAACATTTCTTCAAAAATTGGTATTAAACTCCTGATCAAGAATATTGTCTACCAGAAGTCTTGGAAAAGTTTTATAAGGATATTCTAAATTCGATTATGCCCAAATTAAATCTGTTTAATTCATTTTATTATTTTTAGTGCACGTACGAGTCGTAAAGCGTACATGGTTAAAATGTCTAAAATCATTCTAAAGCAACCCTGTATAAGGCCTAGTTCTTAAATTATTCTTGAAAGTACCTTGTGCATTTAATTTATAATTACAATTACAAAAGTTTCATCTTATTTGGCAAAGATTTATGTTGGAAGAGTAAATAAATTCGTTATAATGTATAACATTAGTAACCAACTTCCATCTGTTTAATAAATGTAAAACATGAATTATCGGAAGGTATCAGGTTAAAAATGTAAAGCGGGACATCACAAAACATAAAATGGAATTTAATAACATTTACTTGTAACGAAAACATGTAAAACAATCAAAACATAAATTTGTTAGAAAAATAAGTCAAACTATATGACACAAATCAAAGGTGTGGTTGCGATCCTGGAATAATTCTTAAACACTGAAAATTTCTTAAATTCAGATAAAAATGGAGTAATAAATTAAAATAGTTAAATTCGTTAGCATGTGCATCAAACACTATTAATTCCTGGTCAAACCAAGTATACATGTATAATTACAAAATGCATTTGCGTAAAATAAATTTGTCCCGTGACAGGTACTATATTTTTACTTTCTCTTACGTATATGAAATATAGTATGGTATTTTCGATGTCCAATTGTTAGAGGAAATACATGTCTTCAGGTCCCCTGAGTCCGAAAAACTTGTTTTTAGAAATTGATCTGTGCGTGTACGTGTGTATGTGTGTGAGTACGTGTGTGTGTGTGTGTGTGTGTGTACGTGTGTGTGTACGTGTGTTTGTGTGTGTGTACGTGTGTGTGTATATGTATGTGTGGGTGTGTGTGTATGTGTGTGTGTGTGTGTGTGTGTGTG
>JAHWXV010258724.1:0-11852 GCA_024586415.1 Phrixothrix hirtus | reverse complement strand
ACTTAGATATTAGCAAATTGTAATCTTTGTGTTAAATAAACGACCGGTGATTGGCCTAATACGAAAGTGGGAGGGTCAAGACACAGTCAATGTATTATAATGGTTTTTTAAGCTTTTTAATAAGAGAAATGCTAACAATATTTTATGGCTATATTTACACCAACTTAAAAAGTAAAATTCTGAATGGAAGTAGTAGAGTCAATAAATATGATACAATAAATAAAAAAATAAATAAACAATAAACAAATTTTAAGTTAACTGGTTGCTGCTTTGTAAAATCAAATTCAATGCCGTTATTGTTTTCCTACTGTAATTATGCATTTCTGGTTTATGCTTTATGGTTAGCAAACCTACTAATTCACAATTGTATCTATCTCCATACACATTTATCATTCTTTTATAAATTTGAGATGGATTTACACCCTCAGCAGTTAAAAATCCTATAACTGAGTGCATTTCTTCGCTGGTGCAATTATTTAGTGATGACGTTGCAAACAATGATGACAGCTTGGTGCTGCAATTGTTTCATCTAATAAACTAAGTGGTCAGAGGCTATCCAGATAATTACTTTAAAACCTCATTCAATGTATTTTGTAACGGTGACACATTTGCATGCTCTATAGACCCAATCCGGATTTCATTTGAAACGGCTTCGTAATTGTAAACTCTAATATAATAAATTGTTTTTAAACCAAATAAATGAATATTAGATTTATTACAACAATCTTATGGTTTATAACTACTTGTAACAGATAAAGTGTTTATAAAACTGGTCCTTAAAGAAGCAACAGTAACTCCTATCATTTATTTATTTATTATTAAAATATTGTTCCAAATCTTTTGTAACTTGATTTTCAACATTGAATATCTTGCCTGTTAAAAAGTTTTTCTATGATTTAGTACTTAAATGCCTTAAGATCAGAGAAACTTGATATTGCTGCAAGAAATATCCATTTAGATCAACTCTTTGCCATGCATCTTCTTTTGCAATATTGCATTAGGAAAAATTGTCTTTTGTTATAAACCTATAAATTATTTGGAATATATGTAGAAGTATACCTTAATTAACCCCTCAAAGTTATGGCATATGTCAAAATTGCATTAATCAAATACAATAATCAATGGATTGATTACTGTATTAATAATTCATTCTTTTAAGAAAAATACAAAATGGATACAAAGTATATACTTGTACCAACATTAGTTCTGTTGCTAGGGACAGAGTTACTAACAGTTATTTGAACATTCTTAGTTTTTCTATTACCAGTATAAATTCTACAATAACAAGAAAAATGACTGTTTAGATATTAGGAAACAAGCATGCATTGATTAATATCTAGATCCATATCCAATTCTAAATTGCAAAGTATTCCATTCAATGGGGTCAATTCATGCAATTTTATTTTTCATTTTTTTTATTAAAGTATTACATTAGTATGCACTCCTGCTCTTTTTAAAAAATCATTTGTAAAGTTTGAAGGATTACGTGTTTAATTTCTATCATGTGATATATTAGCATCCATTGTGCATCATCACATGTCTTCACGTAATTTTACTGTTTTGATTACATTCTAAATATGTTCTCTTGAAGAAATATACATAAATGCAGATTTAGTTACTGTAAATTATAATGACAGTGGACTAGTTTAATATAAGACGACTATATTAGCACTGAAACGAAAAATGAAAAATTGTAAATGTCTGGGATATAGGGAGCATTATTTAACACAAGTGTAGGGAACACAGATCCAGAAACATTTTTAATCTACTTCAAACAAAATTTACCAATTCTCACGTAAATATTGATCACAAATCCAGATCTGTAATGACCTACATTCAATCATGTTTAATTTATTTATTTAGTATCATATTATTGAACTCTAATCAGTTTGTTTTACTATGAATGAATAAAATCATCTGTGTAAAAATGTTCTCATAGTAATAATTTGAAGCTATTTTGTAAATTATGCATTTCATTCAGTCTATTGTGCTATTGATTAATTGAATAATTAATTATTAGATTGTTGTTTTTACTTTTGCTTTTGGTTTAATAATAATGATGGATAAATTTAGTTAATTTAGGAAGAAATCCATAGAGATTGTAAGGTTTTATAAATATTCAAAATGCAAATAGATATTTCAAATTTTTAATTTATAGTGTTATTTGTAAATGATATTAAACTTATGGATGTTTCAGGTTACAAACTCTTCTTCAGCATCTTTAAAATAAAACATTTGAAAATTTGTGGATTAAGTTGCAATATTATGATGTTAAATGATTTGTCTATGAATTTCAATTTCTATAAATAAATATTTAACTAATGTAGTACATAATCTCTTTTACGTAATTCAAAAAGTTCTTTATATTTTTTGAAAATATCAGTTAATCTTTATGACAAAAGGTAAAATAATTAATAAGAACAATTTTGGCAACCTACAAGATTTAAATTTTACATCAGTGAATTCCGATTTATACACTGTTTTCTGCCATATTCTCAATTTCTATTTTTTAGAAAGGTAATAAATGTTTTGTAGTACCATTGTCATAGTATTTTTTCATTGAAAGACATTGCAACATTTATAATCTTTATTCACTTAATTCTCCATCTGTGTCTATACACCTGTTATAATATAAATACACGAAGACAAGTGTAATTCAATATGCATTCAATGTCATAGCTCCGGTTTGATTTTCAACATTGTATTGCTTTCAATTATCACCATTTTTAGTTTAATTTGTTACAAACTTTATTTGAAATGCTTAACGTTCACACGTTCCATTCCTGTATTCTCCTCATTTTTGAAAAAGAAACATATTCCATTACTTACACTCTATTCAAGTTTCTGTTTTTAATTCAATATTTTGAGCTATTCTGGAAACTTTGCTAAATTACTTGGGCTAATTCTATCTGATATTCCTAGAGGGCACTTTAAATCCAATTTTAATTTGGGAGTGTCCACAAATTACATAACCTTTACAGAGGAGAGGAAGTGAGTCAAGCTAAGTGTTATCTTTCGTTACAAGGGGGATGGGGTATTTCATTGAATGTTACATAGCAAAAATTAAAATAAACAGTCATTTAAAAATTGGCTGAACAACTCTCACATCTCTGTAACTGATTGTAGTATAACTTTCTTTATTAAACTTACAAATATCTACATATTACATTGTGATTCTTAGACTGGAAACATACTAGACGGCTTCACCGAGTAGGTGATGATGCCTTCATCTATTTTGTACTACAGCAAATTCATTTATGATGAGCCACTTGAAGTCGTAAAAACATTTATATCAGTCTGTGCAATTCAACTGTATTACAACAAGGAACCTTTGCGTAAATATTTCCATTTAACAAAGGAATACTTGTCAACAGCCGACATGGCAAAAAACACTTAATTTGTTCCTCCTAGTCACATAGCCTTGCTGTAGTGCAAAACAGGCAGAAATGTCCTCCATCACCTAGTGTGTTCCTAGCCTTAAACGTGGTCTGTTTAAAGATTGTTTTTGTTATAACAGGACTAAAATTAGTATTTAATTTACTATTGACATTAAAACAAATACTGGTAAGTATGAACAATCTATATTTATAATACAAAAACAAAAATGTTAAAAGATTGTGTAATAAATTGCATGAAAAAATTTAACTTTAAAGATAATTATTTAAATTATAATTTGTCTCCAGAATTAATCATGATTTTAATTTATTCTTAAAATCCTTGATATTTAAAGTTTTAAACTCAGTTGGAATAGTGTTGTAAATCTATATACAGTGAAAACTGTCTAAACCGGAATCCCAAAGGACCATGAGTTTTTTCCGTTTTACACAGGTTTCCGTTTAAACAGATTTGCATTTTTTTAAGTACATACATACATATAGGTGACCCACAGTTGCGCCAAATAAATTCTTTGGTTTGCATAAGACATTTATTAATTAGCTTTTATAATATTATATTTTAAACGTTTTATTTCAAGTATACATACATTGACATTTTTTAAAGTTTTGCATTCCACATTTATGGAATCGTGTTTGAATTAAACTTTTTTGATGAACAGAAGCCTCTTTGATGATGATTCATAATTATATAAATGTTTTAAATATTTCTAGATCTAGCAGCTATAAATCATTCATACGTAATTTTGTTAATTTCCGTATTTTCAGTTGTTTGGTGTCTGCGCTTTGAACATGAGTTTTGTACATTAGTAAACCACTATTCTTTAAAATGAGCCTTGTTTTTCAAAATATCATATACCTGCGTTTTTCCACAGATAAATTTAACGAGTTGCTTAGTGCGTAAACCTTCAGTTTCGTGGGCTTAATTAATTTTTTTTGCGTGATTCATTCATTTTTATTTAAAAAAACAAAATCTAGTTAAAAATAACAATCTTAAATTGATTGAAAAATTAAAATAATTTTTTTATTCGCGGACTTGATGTGTTAATTTCAAACGCTACGAGAATACTTGTAATCACATCAGTAAATTGCACAATATACGCCCGTACTTAGGATTGAAAGTGCATGTGAGCCATTTTAAGAACTGTTAATTTTATGCTTAGTATGAATAAGTCCCTTTCGAAGTTTGTTAATAAAATTAAAAAGTCTCACGGTTAAATTTAATACACAAATATTATTAGCATATTGGCAAATACCCATGAAACTAGAGTCGAAACCAATCACTGCTTTTATGGTTCCAGATCGGGGTTTGTTCCAGTTTCGGAGAATGTCATTTGGTTTGCATAACAGTCCAGCTATCTTTCAACGATTGATTGATCGAGTTGTGGATATTGATCTCGAGCCGTACTGTTTTGCATATCTAGATGACATTGTGGTCTCCACTCCTTCTTTTGAAAAACACATAGAAGTTTTACATTTAGTGCTTGATCGTTTGCGTAAAGCGGGGTTCACGTTACGTCGGGACAAATGTTCTTTTTGCCAAGAAGAATTAAGATACTTGGGGTATGTGGTTAATTCCAAAGGGTTACTTGTTGATCCTGAGAAAGTATCAGCCATTTTGGCTCTTCCATCTCCAAAAACTGTTTGAGATGTTAGACATATTATTGGTATGGCGAGTTGGTACCGTCGGTTTATCCTGAATTTTTCTACCATTACAGCTCTTTTGTCAGCTTTGACTAAGAAGAATGCTACTTTCTTGTGAACTTTGGATTGTGAGGAGGCTGTTTGGTCTCCGCTTTCATTCTTTCTTGTCCGGACTTTTTGCTGCCTGTTATTGTACCCCTATATATAAGAGATGTGCAAAAATAAATGATTTCTTTGTAAGTGGTATATTTTATGATAATAAAGTACACTAAATGTATTTATACATTCTGATGTAAAAGGTCTGTTGTATAGTTCTATTAATTAAATAGCAACATAAATAATAAGTATCTGTTTAACTTATGCATGTATGGTTGGTTTTAATAATGATGTTTGAATAGTAAATTGTTTGTATAATCACAGATAACAGAATACTTCAATACAGTACTAGTGATATAAATAATTTATTTTCTAAAATATTTTAAAATGTATATTTCACTAAAAGTACTACAAAATCTCTTTTACTGCTGGATCTTTGGAGTAGCCAATGCCCTACCACTATATCGGATATCATATTTACAGATAAGGATGTTAAATTAATAACTATCTTGCCAAAAACTACAGGACACTTGCAATCACTTGATGTTTGAGTTTTGTTTTTGGAAAAATTATGTACAGATGTTATCTGATTTAATCATGGTATCAGATAGCAAAATTTTAATAAAGTAAGAAATGCACAACATACTGATCTATATAAACGGAAAGCATTTGTTGGCATTTTACTAATGACTTTTCAGATATGTGGAGTACAGATGGCAGTGAAATTGAATTTATCCAACTATGCATGAGTTCCAAGAGATTTCTCTTTTTAATGCAGTATATCAGATTAAATAGTCTAACAAGATCAGAACAATTAAAAACTGAAAAAAATACCTTTTTGTCATATTAAGGGTAATATATGATTTGTTTATACATAAACATAATGAAAATTATTCACCTGGAGAATTTCTTACAATACACAAAATGCTTGTTCCATTTAGAGGACATTATAGCTTTAAGCAGTACAGTAGACTCTCGATTTTGTGAACTAATTAAGATGGAGACTGTTCACATAATAGAATTGTTCATGTTATAGAAGGATCAACTAAAGGTGATTGAAATTTAGTTTTACAGTAAAAACTCTGTTAAAATTAAATTATATATACATATATGGGATAATTATCAAATAAAGTACATATATACATATGTATATGATTTTTTGATTTTTTATAAAATTCATATTACAGAAAGTAATCAGTGAGCTTGCTTTGCTTATGTTTTTGCTTTGATTGGAATTCAACTGCCTGTAAGCGCAATTTTCTTAAAACTATGACATCTTTATAATCAACATCATTCTCTTCGGCCCACTGCAATACTTGGTTAAACAATTGAATTGCTTGTTTTGATGATATTAGTGTTTTGGATTTCATTAGTTTAGCAGATTTATCTTCACCATTTTCAATTTCTTCAGTGTTACTATCATACTCAGGATAAACTTAATCTTCATCCCATAAACTTACATCAAGATTAACACAAGTAACATTTTCAGAAATTGCATTGACTAATTTTATAACTTCAAAAATTGCATTTTGCACAGGTTCAAATTTTCATTGTTCTTTTAAAACACTTAAAGATAGCTCATCGTCATCTTGATTTTCCAGAGAAAAAATATTGTGCCAACATTTTTCGATTACTTTTGGTTGTAGACTATTCCATACAGTAGTCAAATTCATAAGAGCATCTCTTAAAGTTAGTATTTTTAAGGCTTCAGTAATGTTTTCAGAACTTTTTGAGACAATTGATGACGAAAAATTCTTTCTATACTAAAGTTTTGTTAGCCACATTGCATTTTGATCCATTGGCTGAATCAAACAAGTAACATTTGATGACATCTACAATACAGTTATGAATCCATCTCCAGTTCTAAGCTGATCTTCGGATAGATGGCTTGAAGCATTATCAATCCATATGTGTGCTTTATTTAGATGATTTCTATTTTTTTAAAATGCTTTGACCTGTAAAAAATAAAAATTGATAAGATGTCATTACATTGTAAAAATGTTACCTGAGGGACAAACATGATGTGAAACCATTCTGTAAAACTATTTCTAGTCATCCAGGCCATTTTTGAACTTTTGAGTCAGCAGGACTTCTCCAATTTTTAATTCGTGGATTTTTTGCTTTCCCTATTACTAGTCATTTATCTTTATGCGTTCCAGTTGCATTTGTGCAGGTCAAAAAAGGTATTATTTCTTTCTCAGATTTCCTACTGGAAGCATTTTTCCCATGCAGTGAAACATAGCTTTTGTCTGGCAAAAGCTTCCATTAAAGACTGGTTTCAGCAGCATTATAAATTTGGTCTAAAGATAGCTAAAGCTCTTGAATTTTTTCTTCCGATCTCTTCTTAAAGTCACCAAATAATTCTAGGGAGGATGAAAACGTTTTGCCTATTATTTTTAGAAATTTCATTCCATGTCATGTTTTAAATTGGTACAGCCAGTCTTCATTAGCATTAAAGTTTTTAATTTATTTGAATTTCTGATTAAGGTCTTTTCCTTTTGCTTTGATCATTTCACCACTTACTGGTGCATTTTCATCTTTGTTTTAAAAACCATTTATAAAGCATTTTCTCCATTTTTGGCAACCATCAACTTTTTAACGTTTTGCATTTACTTGGCCCACTAAACATATTTAAAATGGCTTTTAAAATTTCATGTTTTTGTGACTTAATTTTACATACTATGGATTTAACCACTTTGTATTTTTTAGACAACGCAGTCATGCTTTTTCCTTTATTTAATGCTTTGTCTTCGAAGATTATTGAAATTGTCAAAAGTTCAGGAAATCTTCCTTAAACCTTGCCGCTACTTAACCGTAACGCAACACCGCAAATCATGGGAGCATAGGATTTATTTCATGTATTCCAATGTAACATACATCCATTTATTCTGCAATGCTGCATGGCAAAGAGAAGCAATAAGAATTTTAAAAGTAAAATCCCCTATGAAGAATTTCACTTCGGTGCATTTTGCATTGCATGAGTTACCGGAGATTTATGGATATTTTACTGAACTTTTGGGAATTTAGTTAGCCTTCAATTAACTCATATATTTTTCACTTAGAGTCAACTTTATGCTTCACTTCTCCGTGTTTAAATAAGCAGCAAACTTTCTTCTCAGCTCACTGATGCAACGCAAAGCATGCCAAAGAGAAATTATTTGCACATGATTCTACACAAATCTACTCGGTTTTAATTTGTAGCTCATATAAGTGCGTTACCATGCATTTTCAAGTTCGTTATAAGAAAGTTATACTGTATTTATGTTTTGTAATTTAAATGCAGTAAATTTTTATTTATGAGATATTAGAGTCCTTAAAGGGAACTGAATAAACATTACCCTAATAAACTGAAACATACTGGTTGTGGGAATTTCTTTATGAAACCTTGCAGTTGGGGTGTTCATGTTAATGAGGTAAAATTGTTCATACTATCAAGAGTCGGTGCAAATATTTTACTGTTTATGTTAGTGAGCAGTTTACATTAAGCAGAGCTCACATTATCATAAGTCTACTGTAATATAAAGCCAATAAACCTGGAAAGTACACATTAAAGATGTATTCACTGATAGATACTGCAAATGTTATATATTTGGGGGCATAACCAAATGGTCAATATACTAAGTTGTCTCCTGGTGAGGTATTAAAAAGTCATGTCACCACAGATACTTGGTACACTGGCATACTTTGGCTCAAATGAGTTACCTAATCATTATTGTTTAACACTTGTTGAGACTCTTAAAAAGAATAAGAGGGAAATTCCAACTCAATTCTTACCAAATAGAAATCATACGGTAAAGAGCAGTTTATTTGATTATAAAAATAAAATGTTATTGGTATCAGATGCACAAAGAAAGTATAAATCGGTTGTGGTCCTTTCTACATTACATGATCAACCAGTGATCAATCAGTCTACTAGGACTAATAAAAAAACTGTTGTGACCTTTTATATCATCAAATGTGGAGTAAATGTTGTAGGTCAATTTTATACTAGTTATATATGCTCAAGAAGAGCTAAGTGATGACCATTTGCCTTATTTTGCGTAATTTTGAATATTTTAGTAATAAATGCCTATGTAACATATACCTCAAGCAATCAAAGGACAAATTAAAATGCAGAAAATTCCTAAAGAATGTAACTCTACAGATAGTAGCAAAAGAGCATTTAAATGTTAGAAAACTTATTTCTTGTATTTCTAAACCACTAAACTAAAAATTTAATGGATAATGCCACTGAAAAAGATCAAACTAGATTATCAAATATAAAGAACAAGAAGCAGATAGGATGTCACCTATGCCCCAGGAAACATGATAAAAAAAGTAAGAAAATGTGTTTACCAATGTAATAAAAATGTATTTGATGATCATTCAATACTATTATGTAATGAATGCTATAATACTGATTAATTTATAAAATTGTTAGTCACGTAATTAGTTCTATGTAACATAATTAAAAATGAAGTTAAGGAACAAATGTGTTTGAGTTGAACTTACAATACTATCTAACTCAATATTGAAGGACATCAAACATTAGAGTGAAGAATATCATACAATATCAACAAGTGTTTTCATTTACTGCTATAGTGTAATGAATTCATATTGACATTTGTCTCCAAGTGAGCATAATCATAGGGTACACATTAAGTGCCATGGTAGTTTAAACATAATTCACCTACAGGGCCACATCATATTTTTGTTGCATTAGCCCCTCTTTTTAGTGTCAAAATCATTACTAAATTTGCAATAATAAAGTTATATATTTACAGTTAATTTAATATTGTCAGACACTAGCAACCTCTAGCCCCGCCTAGAGCAATAGCATTATCAGGCCTTGGCAGATGCATGCATCCAACATCTCAATACATGTGTAAAATGTAATTGTGGCATTTCTAACCTAGTTGCGGTCAATGCGTGTGGTGCAATGCAGAAAACAGAACTATAGTAACTGTGTTATGTAATGCTAATACAGTGAATATATCAATATTTTACCGAAGTAATAAAAAGATACAATAGACGAGTGATACAGCTAATAGTAGTAAACGTAAAAGGCAGTTGTCAAAACACTATACTTCTGAATCGGAAAGAGACTTTTCATCAACTGATTATGGTGCCGATTCGGTATGCGCACCAACCACCAAAGAAGAATGCACCGATAATGACATTTCTAATAGAGGTAGCTCTGAAAACGAAAATGGTGATGTGAAATGTGAAGATAACTCCCAAGATGTACCCAATGTAATTGTAGAAACGTGGGATCACATTGATTTAACAAAACAAAAGTCATTTGTTTTTACAGGTAATTGCGGAGTAAAAATTACTTTGAATCCTTAAATGACAACGCCTTAATCAGTTTATGAACTATTTATGAATGATGAGGTGGAAGTATTTTCATTGACATCCTGTATATCACATAATAATTTTTTACTTCAATCTTATTGCTTGAATTATAGATCAGAATTATATAGCTGCTCTTCCAAAGATTCGGGAAGTAGCCAGACAGTAATGATTTATTAAAAATTATATAAAGGAGCCTTGAAATGCATGATTTTAATATAGATAGAATTCCAGTCCAGTCTTTATTTGTATTTGATGTGGAAAGTTTTGTGGACATCTCATGATGTATTTATTTAAATTAATGGTGCTCCAGTAAGCTGTTTGAGCTGCATTGGCAAAATCTAGAATCATTTGAAATCATTTTCAACTGGTATTTTTCCTACAATTTTAAAACAGACTGTGATAGTGTCTACTAGGTTGTTCAATAAGTTTTGTTGTTCAATAAGAGATGACGCTATTAGGTTCGTTGTTTTATTTTTCTAAAGTTGGTACTACTGTTTTATGAACATGTGTGAAGTTTTATGTAGATCTGTTAACTCAGTCCTATATTTATAGCTGTTCAAAGTTGACGTGTCATAGTATTGTTTTACAATGGAAAAAATGGAATATCATGCAGTGATAAGGTGTAGCACCAAAACAAATTCATGAACGATTGTCTACCACTATGATCCTAAATCAAAACAAGAGGCTAAGGAGTGGTGTGAACCCGGTACTTTGGCTCCGAAGCAAATTAAGGTCCAGAAATTGGCCAAGAAAGTGTTAGCATCAGTGTTTTGGGATGCAAAAGGAATTTTGTTCATGGATTACCTCCAAACTGGTAAAACGATAAATTCAGATTATTATTGTAACCTTTTAGACCAGTTGGATGTAAAAATTCATGAGTAAAGACCTGGTTTACAGAAGAAAACAATCATTTTTCATCAAGACAATGCACTCTTTCACACACTTAAAAAACCATTGTGAAAATCAGTGAATTAAAATACGAATTGTTGCAACATCCACCCTATTCACCAAATTTAGCTCCCTCTGACTTCTGGCTGTTCTCACATCTCAAAAAATGCATGCGTGGGAAACGATTTTCAACAGTCTTCCGGATTCTCACTTCAAGGATGGAATCCATAAATTAGAAGATCTCTGGAACAAATATATTGAAGTTCAAGGAGAATATACTCAATAACAAAATGTATAGCAAACCATAAAATCGTGTTTCTCTTATCAACAACAAAACTTATTCAGGGTGTCCAGCGATTCTAACAAAAAAAATTAAAGCACATTTCAAGGTTTTCAACGCAAAATAATTTAAAATTCAAGGTTAGCTCATTTAAGTAAGCGAAACTTTTAAAAATTATATCAAAAGAAACCAGAATCTATTTGAGTGTTTTCCTGAGT
>JAHWXV010258679.1:0-13816 GCA_024586415.1 Phrixothrix hirtus | reverse complement strand
TGTTAGAGAGTGAGTTATTTCATTGAATGTTAAATACATAAGTAGAAAAATAGAATAATAAATGTTTTCGTTTTTTTAATGCGTAAATGCGTATTTATTTAGGAGTTCACGTGGTCATGTGCACTTATCAAGGAACCGCCGCTGATTCAATGGTATTATCTATACTCAACTCGCTAAGTTATTTGTGAAAAGGAATGTCTCATGTGACTTCTATTCTTGTAAAACAAATAAATGGAAATTACTATTTGCATACACAAATAGAAGATCTTTGGTGAAAAAACCTAAAAATATTAAGTAAAATTTACTAATTAGCAAATTACTTAATTAATAAAAGGCGAGGATCTGTGTTTCCTGCACCAGGAAGCAGCTTGTGGCCGGTTTCGGCCTTTTGGGACTCATCAGACAAGCGTGGTGAAGAAATACAAATCCTGTGAAGCTTAGTATAAACATATCGTGTAGTTTTAATATACATACATTATTGGTGAAAAGATACTGTAAAGCAAGTATAGGAAACTGACAGCTATAATATATTGTAGTACCTACTGATACAAAAATCCTATAGTTACCTTTTTTCATTAATGCATCAAAAGCGCTGCGTGTAATTTTGATCAACACTTTAACGGCGTACAAATACATTGAGTGAGGTTAAATAAATGGCTCTGGTTCAATTTTGCAAAGTGTAATTTAACGTACGTTTTAAAATGTAGAACGTTGTGTGCTGCGCTCGTCAAGTTTCATTGTACTTTAAAAAGTTTAGTTAGGAAATAAATATTCGTTACCTCTAAAAAAGGTTACAAAAAATAAAGAAACTAATGATCTTGAAGTATAACTGAATATTAATAAACCGTAAAGGTTTGTTCAACTACCAAGACCTTATAATTAATCGCAAAGCAATTATGCATATTTAATTGAGTTTACAAATGCATATTTCGAATCGTCTTAACGTTAGATCCCGGAAGATAATTTGCTCTTTGTGTAAAACTATCACATCGGTTACTTTTGTAATTACTGTTGTAATTACTAATGATTTCACCGTTTATTAACAACACTAGAGCGTCTCTTTGCGTGCCATTTTTGAACACAGATTTCTGTATTTACGACAAAATTGCGAGCTCTACCAATTTAGATAATAATAGTAAAAGTTTCTTTTTGTAGACTTGTAGACTAAAATTTCGGCGTATATGGAACGCTTTAACACATCGAAAGGATTACTTAAAAGATTTCTGACATTGCATAAACACTAAGGTAATTTTAAACATTTCTAATGAGATGTTTAACGGTTATAAGCAACATTAATTAAGTAATGCTCCAATTGTAGAATTATTCTTACCTTATTAAACAAAGTTGTATTAGACTCAGATTTTTGCGCCATGTTGGGCGCCAATATTATTGTCATAAAGCAATTTGTGTAAAAATCTAATGTACCCTTAATATATTAATTTATTTTTATTAAAAATACACAGGTTGCATGCGAATGTCTTATTTGGTGCTTAGAAAGTCCATTTCGCTACCAACTGTTCTGTAATTCTTAAACATTGTTAAATTAATCTACTTTAAATACTTATGTAAAGCCTTCTTACTAAAAGGGAAAGTTAATTAACCATAGCTGATTAGAATAATTACAAATATAATTAAGATATTACAAATTTAATTGGAGCGTCTACTAATTTTTGATTTTTTCACAAGATGACCTTAAGTTATTTGTGCCATAATTTAATTTGTAGCAAATTTTCATTGGTGAAAATTAAATTTTTTAGTGTCACACTGTGTCGCTTTGAATTCCGTAAATTAAATGATTAAAAGAAAAATCTATATAGATTTCCGAATTTACACGGTAGGAATATTTATTTTTGAAATTTGCGACGCATTAAACTACATTTTAATTTATTAAAATAAAAAAGTAATTTCAAAACACAACTAAAAGTTTCCAGATCTGATGATTCATAATTTGTGCACAATTAAACATATCACAAATGATCATGAATATATAATTTTGTGTAACTAACAAATAGCCCCGAACTGACCTTGATATTACCGCTTGTTTACTAACATTTTCTAAAGGACGCTTATGCTCAGTTGTTCGACTTTATTAAACGACCCTTATATGTACCTTAAAATCTATATGCTTGAGACAACTCGAAGACATCAGTTTGATTTAAAACAAAGCTGAGTGTCATCCAGGTATCAACCTTTTCCGCAGATAACAGCTTAAAATTGTAAATAAAGAAAAACGTGCCTTCATAGGTATCAGATAAATTCCCTATTGCACTACCTTGAAACACGTACTTTCGCATATTTTGCAAAAGCGTATTAATTTGAAATTTCCTAATTAACCAATGAGATAAGAAAAATCCTTCAATCGGCATTGATTTTATATGTACGTACTTTTTTAATTACCTAAGATCCTAACAGTTTCGAGAATCCAAGTTTCAAGAAGTGGTAAAAGTAGAAAGGCTTGGTACGTTTCTAGCTTTTACCTACGATAACGATTTTTATTTTGTTGTATCAATTACACCGTGTTGATATTACATATATAAAAAGCGGAGGTTACTATAATATGTATAATTAGGTTTTGTTACCGTTGCATTTACAGAAAAACCCGTTTTTATGTAGGCACTTGCAAATTTCTTGCTCGTGCTAATTTCATACCGATAATTTATTAAACGATCTTCTACTTTCTTCTTATTTTATTAAACGATTTTGCTTCTCATGACAACAATATATCACAAAGCATCCTGTGGATATACAGAATTTGTGCTTTTAATTTTCATAACTTTTGTAAACCAAATTGCGAGAACTTACATTGTTGCTGTATTAATAAAAAAAGCTTTGATTTTGTTTTCTTTCTATAAATCCTTTGTATATTCTACTTTATCACTAATATCAATGTGTTCACTAAAAATTGTTTAGGCAATCGTCAGAGTTGAATTAATGTAAATTATTTACCCAAGCAATTGTAACATAACAATATATATATTTAGATATATATACAATATTGAAAAAAAACCGTTTTTAATTTTATAGAATCTAAAGGGTGTTGTGTCATATACAATTTGGAAAGTTATAACGAAATGTTTCCGGAAATATAAACTTAATTAAATAAATGTAATATATTGAATAACAGTTTGGTTTATGCATTTTTATTCCCATATTTAAACGAGTCCATCGATTATAGTTATGTAATCAAACATTTAAATTAGAGAAATTTGGAATATAATAAAATCACTGTTACGTCATTTCTTAGCAATAATTTAATTAGGCCAAATTGTTTATAAATTAAAATCTGACTTCCTCAAAATCTATTTATAGGTTAGATTTCGAAATTTAATTTAATTAGCGTTGTCAATGAAGTTTTCGTGATAAAAGGGCATAGTTGAGTACGACAAAAACATCAACTGGAATCTTCATGAAAATAGGGTGCCGTTATATAATAATTGTTTAACTAGATTAAATTTGGAAAATTTTGAACATGAGGATTGGACTTGGAGCAAAAGTTGATCGATGAGGATTGTAACTAAATAAGGTTGTAAAATTATTTTTGTTAAGAACGCCTCTTACTTAGATATTTTTCTAACTTTGAGCTGAAAATTTGAAGAAAACTAAATGGGAAGAAAGTATGGGTCGAATAATGGCTTACCGTTAGGCCTGAAGAAACATTGCAGAAACTTTAAAGAAAGGTTAATCGAACGCAATATAAAGTATCCCCTGTGATAGAAATGACACGAAACCGTGTCCACAACTTAGATGGCCCCGCAGAGGAACTGGAGGATTACTTAAGAAAATAATGTCATCGAAGAAGTGAAACAGATTTATTGTGCGGCTTACTCTGTAAGAATTATTGGAAATTGTAACAAATAATATAAAAACCCGTCTCATGAGTTCACCATCAAGCATGGACCGAATAATCGTTTAAGATTCCAACAAAGATTTAAATAAAGGTCTCTTCGGAAGGCATGGGTTGCTGAATTTAGTTATTGTGCATACATTGAAGTAAAGTTCATCGAAAGCCTCCTCATTGGAAGAACTAAAGTAGAATTGTGTGCACCATTTATTATTTAACCAGTGCCTCGCATAAAGTCATCATTTAATCTTGGTCCTGCAAGGTCTTTGAAAATTTCAAAATCTAGCTACTTCCATGAGTTATCACTACAGGATCATTGAAAATTTTAACAAGGCTTGAAAAAGACTTCATCGAAAGCAACTTGGGAGACAGTGAAACATTACTTCATTCGTTACTTATTACGTAGTCATTAATCAAGCTTGGACGTGAAAAGTTGCTGCGAATTCCAGTAAGGCTAGAGAGAAATTTCACCGAAGACAACATAACCAAACACTTATTACTTAACCAAACGCATGAATTTAGACATAATTTAAGTTTGGACCTGAGTATTCATCTGAAATTTCAATAAAGTATGAAGAACAATTCAACGAAGACAATATGAAAGCATCCCGAAAAAGCTGAAACAAAATCATGTCTATAATTTATTATTTCGTAGTCCAATGAGTTAGTCATCATTCAAACTGGACCCCTAGGATCATTGACAATGTCCAACAAAGCTTGAAGAAACGTTTATCAAAGACAATTTAAAACATCCTCATCATAGCATCGCGAATAATGCAAACGGTTGCCCATGAATAGTAGAAGATCTGTATTGTACCCATAACTTATTACGTCACAAGTTTCATGGATTGGATCATCATCCAAGCGTGCACTGAACGTTTAGGATTTAAATAAAGCCTCGCCATAAAGCATTCTTTGCACATTATCTAGCCAGAGTCATGAATTTAGTTATAATTTCAGTTGGACCATGCAGGTTCAATTAAAATTTTATCAAAGCTGGAAGAACAAATTATCGAAAAGAATAAAAACCGAAACTTGTCCATAACATCATTTGACTAGTATCTTGATCTTGATTATTTGGGATTTAAATAAAGTTTAATAAAGTACAACTTAAAGTCTCCCCATGAAAGCAGTGCAAGGTAACGTATTAGATTTATTAATCTAGCTAATTTACTCATGATTCAAGCCGGTTCTGTAGAATAATTTAAAATTTCATTAAATCTTTTTATGGAAAGAGGTGAAACAAAGCAGACCCGTTATTTATTATTTAACTATTATTCAAACATTGTTTTAGAGCGACTGAAAATGTCAATAGAGCTTGAACAAAAGTTCAGCGAAAACTATAGAAAGGACCACCTCTTTGGGAAGAAGTAAAACCACACTTATGATTTAACCAGACTCATGAATTTAGTTATAAGTCAATCTTGGACTATCAGGGGCAGTAAAACTGTTAACAAATCTTGAAGAAACATTAATCAAAAACAATTGGATAAAATTGGATGTGATAGCATTTCGTAACTATTACTTAGCCAGACTCATGAATTCAGCCCAACAAAATACGAAGAAAAGTCCTTCGAAATTAAAATCTCTTGAATTGAATAGTCACTCAAGTTTAAACTGTGTAACCATTTGGGATTCAAATCAACCCTGAAGAACGTTCCTCGAAGACACCTCATCAAAATAAGTGAAACATAACAGCATTCCTCATTTATTACTTAGTCAGACTCATGAACCTATCCATTATTCAAGTTGAAACCTGCCGGATGACTTAAAATTTCATCAGATCTTGAAGAAAAGTTCGTCCCAAATAATATAAAAGCTTCCCCATGAAAAGTAAAACAATTGAAGCATTCCCATGTCACTTGAGTTGCATCTACGCTCAAGATTGAACTAATGACCATTTATGTTTTAAATAAAACATGTCAAATCCTTCCCACCAAAATTAGTGAAACATAATAGCATTCGTCACTTATTACTTAACCAGAATCACGAATTTGGTAATTTTTGGAGATGAAGCCTGCCGGATCATCTCAAATTTCACCAGATCTTTGAAAACAGTTCGGCGCAAATAATACAAAATGTTCCCCATGGAAAGTAAAAAAATTGAAACATGACCATGTATCTTGAGACAAAGCATCACTCAATATTGAACTAATAACAATTTAGGATTTAAATTAAACTGTAAAAAGTTCACCAACGACTCCTCAGTAGAAGAAGTGAAAAATATCAGCATGCCTAAGTTATTACTTAGCCAGCCTCAAGAATTTAGCCATTATTCAATCTGAAACTTGCAGATTACTTAAAATTTCACCAGAGGTTAAAGGAAAATTAGTCAAAAATATTACAAAAGCTGCCTCTTGAGAAATAAAAGAATCGAAGCTTCTCCGGCCTTCTGAGTTGAATTATCCTTTAAGTTAAACTAATGACCATTTAGAATTTAAATTAAACTTGTAAAAGGTTTATGGAAACCTCCTCAGCAGAGGAAGTGAAGCATAACAGCATTCCTCACTTGTTACTTAGACACACTCATGAGTTTAGTTATTTTTGAAGATGAAGCCTTCCGGATCACTTAAAATTTCACCAGCTTGCAAAAACGTTCGGCGCAAATAACATAAAACGTTCCCATGAAAAGTAAAAAAATTGAAACATGACCATGTCTTGAGTTGAACTAATTATAATTAAACTTGAAAAAAGTTCATTGAAGCGTCCTCCTCAGAAACTTATTACTGAACCAGCCGCGTGAATTTACTAATTAGTCCAGCTGGGGCTTGCAGTATCCCCTAAAATTTCATCAGAACTTAAAAAAAAGATCGTCGAAAATATTACAGAGGTTTCCCCATGAAAAGCAAAAGAATTTAAGCGTTTGTATTTCTCTTGCGTTGAACCATTACACAAGTTTAAACTGAATGACCATTTAGGATTTCGACAAAACTTAAAAAAGGTTCATGCGATCGTACCATCAGAAGACGTGAAATTTAACAGTATTCCTAACTTATGACTTCACCAGCCTCACGAATTTAGTCATTAGTCAAGCTGAGGTTTGCAGTATCCCCTAAAATTACATCAGAACTTGAAGAAAAGTTCGTCGAAAATATTACAAAGGCTTTCCCCTGAAAAGCAAAAGAATTTAAGTATTTCCAAGTCTCTTGCGTTGAATCATTACACAAATTTGAACTGAATGAATATTTAGGATTTTAATAAAGCTTGAAAAAGGTTCATGAAATTCTCTTCATTAGAAGACGTGAAATTTGACAGTATTCCTAACTTATGACTTAACCACCTTCACGAATTTAGTCATTAGTCAAGCTGAGTCTTGCAGTATCGCCTATAATTCCATCAGAAATTGAAGAAAAGCTCGTCGAAAATATTACAAAGGCTTCCCCCAGAAAAGCAAAAGAATTTAAGTATTTCCATGACTCTTGCGTTGAATAATTACACAAGTTTGAACTGAATGATCATTTAGGATTTCGATAAAACTTGAAAAAGGTTCATCAGAAGACGTGAAATTTACTGTAATCCTAGCCTATTACTTAGCCAGCTTCACGAATTTAGTCATTAGTCAAGCTGAGGCTTACAGTATCCACTAAAAGTTCATCAGAAGCTAAAGAAAAGTTCGCCAAAAATATTACAAAAGCTCCCCAGAAAAGCAAAAGAATTCAAGTATCTCCATGTCTCTTACGTTGAATCATTACACAGGTTTGAACTGAATGCATATTTAGCATTTCCATAAAACTCTAAAAAGGGTTCATGAAATCCTGCTCATCACAAGACGTGAAATTTAACAACATTCCTAACTTATGACTTGGCCAGCCTCGCGAATTTGGTCATTAGTCAAGATGAGGCTTGCAGTATCCCCTAAAATATCATTAGGACCTGAAGAAAAGTTCGTTGAAAATATACAAAGGCTTCCCCCAGAAAAGCAAAAGAATTTAAGTATTTCTATGTCTATTGCGTAGAATCATTACACAAGTTTGAAATGAACGGCCATTTAGGATTTTAATAAAACTTGAAAAAGGTTTATCAGAAAACGTGAAATTTAACAGCATTCCTAACTTATTACTTAGCCAACCTCATGAATTTAATCTTTCTTTAAGTTCATGGTTGCAGTATCCCCTAAAATTTCATCAGAACTAGAAGAAAAGTTCGTCGAAAATATTACAAAGGCTTCCATCAGAAAAGAAAAAGAATTTAAGTATTTCCATGTCTCTTGCATTGAATCATTCATTACACAAGTTTTAACGGAATGAGTATTTAGGATTTCGATAAAGCTTGAAAAAGGTTCATTAAATTCTTCTCATTAAAAGACGTGAAATTTAACAATATTCCTAACTTATGACTTAACCAGCCTCACAAATTCAGTCATTAGTCAAGCTCAGGCATGCAGTATCCCTTAAGATTTCATCAGAACCTAAAGAAAAGTTCGTCGAAAATATTACAATGACTTCCCCTAGAAAATCAAAAGAATTTAAGTATCTCCATGTCTCTTGAGTTGAATCATCATTTAAGCTTGAACCATTTTGGTTTTAAATAAAATTGGAAAGGAGTTCATTAAAACCACCTTATTAAATCCTTCTCACCAGTAGAAATGAAAAATTACAATATGCCTAAATTGTTACTTAGTGAGCCTCTTGAATTTATTCATTATTCAAATTAAAGTTTGTAGTATCCTGTTAGATACCGTAATTAATAATTAAAAAATTACGCTGTTATAACATTAAAAATTTAAATAAATTACCATTTAATTTAAATTTCTAAAATAATTTGCTGTAATATAAAATAACCAATAATTTTAAGCTTTAAACTAAAATATTTTTATAATCTTTAAAGTGCACCATAATAAACAAATCGCGAGTGACTCTTAAAATAAGTGTAAAAAATAAAACTTCAAAGCATTGGGATGTAAGATGAAATTATGCAAAGCAACATCTTACATAGAAACTCTTGGAATAAAGACGCTGCCAAAGAGAAGCACTATTTGCCGACGTCGTAAAAAAGCAACCGGGGTTGAAGCCTTAAAGAGCAAAGGAAAAAAACCGCGATTAGAACAGAAATGTAACGTTTTCTATCTCAAACACGAAACTAAGAATTTCAAATTTGAAACCGGCTGATTGGATAGAAAAATACCGGAGTGGGATGTCCGAATGTTATAAAAAGCCAGAAGGTGTAATTTAGCGTTATATTTTCTTATGCTAGTGAGTAACGCTGTTGAATTAATCAAGCGGACGAGTTTAAATCCGTTGAAGTTAGAAATGTAAATTATCTTACCTTGTATCGCGTATTGAGGATCGTGACATTAAAAACTTTGAAGTTTATAATTCAACGTAAATGAAATTTTCCTAAGGTAAACAGGAAAATAAATCCAATTGTAAAGGACGCAACTTAAAAGAAGTACCGCTAAATTTGAATTGGAATTTAAAAAGGACGTAAATATTGCCGCCTACCCTTTCAGCCCGCTATTAATGAATATTCTCTATTGCAAAGTAAAGCATTTAATTTAAAAAGAAAATTTAACCTTTAAATGTCGAAATCGATCTTCTTTTTGCCACACCCCGCATATACCTATAGGTTATATCCATCTGTTTTAAAGTTTTAGGTATCGGTTTACTACTTTCCTAAAATTACTTTGGGAAAATAAAATACCGAACATCATCTGTTCTTAATATTTATTAGTGTAGATTTAGCAAGGTACTACTTAGAGACGCATATGACTTTAGTTACATTTCAAAGAGGACCTACGGAATCATGTAAGATTTCATAAAAACTTAAAGATAAATTCGTCAAAAACAATATAAAAGCATCGTCATAGAAAGAACTAAAACATAATCGCGCTTTAGTTTATTATATCTCTAGGGTGATATTTAAACTTGCATTGCGCGATCATTAAAATTTTGAACAAACCTCGAAGAGAAGTTCATCGAAAATAATGCAAAATTTTCGTCATGAAATGCATTGAAGACAATTTAAAGCCCCTCATCAGCAGAAGTAAAACATAACCATAGCCAAATTCACGAATTTTCATTGTTTAAGCGTGAAATTGGATTATTTTAAATTTCAAAAAACTTGAAGAAAAGTTCATCCAACATAATTTAAGACCTTCCGAAGTGAAGAACACGAACGGAACTGCATCCTTGCCAAAATTTACTTGAAAAGGTCCCCAAAAGGTTCAATAACCCAGTCATTATTCAAGCTTCGAGTTCAAGGTACTTCGAAGATTTCAACTAAGCTTGGAAAATGTTTATAGAAGACAATATGAAAGAAAGAAGTGAAGCAAAACAGCTCGCTCAATTTGTTACTGAGCCAGTCTCATAAGTAGCCACCATTCAAGTGTGACCTTACAAAATCCTTGAAAGTTTCAACAAGACTTGATGGAAAGTGTAAAGAAAAGAAACCGCACTGTATTGCTCAACGATTCTCATGACTTGAGTCATCCTTCAAGCTTGGTCCTGCAGGTTCTTTTAAGATTCCAACAAATCTTAAAAAAGGTCTCCTGATGGGAAGTTACGTATGTAATGTAATCGCGCCCATTATTTATTATTTAACGAATTTCATGTCTTAGATCATCATTTAAGATTAACCCTGCATAATTACTTAGCCATGCTCATCAATATAGTCATTATTAAGCTTGAAATTTTGCATTCAAGTTCACCTAGGGCAACCTAAATCTCCTCAGTGAATGCAGCTGACGCCTTTGGTTGTCATAAATCAAGGGCGGATCTGCAGGATAAATTATTATCTGATCAGTCTCGTGAGTTGACTCATCATTTACTCAAAATAGTCTCAGTCATTATTCAAGCTTGGACCTGCGGGTACTTTGAAGATTGCAACTAAGTTTGAAGAAAAGTTCATCAAAGAAAGTATGAGAAAAAGGGAGAAGTAAAGCAGAACTGGACCTTTAATTTATTATTGAGCCAATCCTATGCATTGCAACTTTAGAATTTTATCAAAACTTGATGAGAAACTGAACAGTATCTATGCTCGCATGAGCTGAGTCTTTATTCAAGTTTAGTCAAACCGATCCATAAAAATGTTAACAAACAAACTTAGCAGATTAATGAATTTAGTGAGTTTTCAAGCTTGGGTCCAAAGGCTGTTTGAATATTTTGGTAAAACTTGACGAAAAGTTCATCGAAAACAATATGGAAGTTTTCTCATGGGAAGGCGTGAAACAGAGTTGCGTCTGTAAATTATTATTTAATTAGTCTCATAAACTTGAGCCATAATGTAGTTGAAAAAGTCCCTAAACCACCGATGAATCGCGTTGTTACTCAAGATATCTTGAAGATTGCAGCAGAGCTTGAAGAAAAATGCATTGAATAGTATATGAAAGAATGAAATAAAGCGGTATCACAGCTTTAATTTATTATTGAGCCAGTCCCATGAGCTATTCTAATTCAACAAAGCTTGACGAAAACCGGAAAGAGAAGAAACCGAGCCGAATCCGTAGCTAATTACTTAGCTGCTCTCGTGATTTGAGTCAATATTCAAGCTTGGACTAAATGGTTTTTTAAGATTTCATCAAACAATTTTAGCCAGACCGACGAGTTTAGTTATTCTTGTAGTTTGTTTCTAAAGGAATTTTGAATATTTCAGCAAGACTTGAAGAGAAAGTTATCGAAGACAATGTAAGAGTTACCTCAAGGGAATGGGCGAAACGGAATCACGGCCATATTTATTATTTGGTCGGTGTTACGAGGCGAGTCTTCATTCAAGTTGTTCGGATCAAACGATCGTTTAAAACTTCAGACCGATGAATTCAATCACTTTCAAACTTGAATATTTCAACTAGGTTTGAAGAAAAACTCATCGATGACAATGTAAGATCCTCTTCAAGGAAATGGGTGAAACCGAATAGTGTCCGCATTTATTATTTGGCTAGTGTCATGAGCTGATTCATCATTCATGCCGCTTCGACCAAATGGTAGCTTAAAACTTGTCCAGGTTGATGAATTTAATTATTTTTTTAAGCTTATGTAAATGAGCTGAATATTGCAGCAAGATCGAAGAGTAATTCATCAAACACAATGAAGAAACTCCTCAGAGAATAAGTGAAATCGGGTGGTTGCATGCTATTTGGACCAAACGATCATTTAACGTTTCAATAAACAAGTATGTTCAGACTGACGAATTTAGTCACTGTTCAAGCTTGGGTGTACAGAGTTTGAATATTGCAACAAGACTTGAAGAAAAATTCAACGAAGACAATGCAAGAGCCTTCTCAAGGGAATAAATGAAACGCAATCGCGTCAATTTTTAGTGTTTAGCTGGTGTCATGCTGCTTGGACTAAACGATCTTTCAAAATTTCAACACACAAACTTATCTAGACTGGCGAATTTGCTCATTTTTCAAGCTTGGGTGTAAAAGTCTTGAATATTAAAACAAGATTTGAAGAGAAATTCAACGAATACTGAAACCAAATTGCGTCCGCATTTTCATTTGGCCAGCTTCATGGGCTCGAGTTATCATTCAGGCTGCTTGGACCAAACGATCGGTTATAATTTCAACAAACAAACTTATCCAGACTGATGAATTTATTCATTTTTCAAGTTTAGGTGTAAAGAACTTGAATATTTCTAAAGATGTGAAGAGAGATTCGTTCTCAAGGGAACGAGTGAAACCGATTCGCGACAATATTTATTATTTGGCCGGTGTCATGAGTGTAGTCATCATTTAGGCTGCTTGGACCAAACGATGGTTTAAAATTTCGACGAACAAACTTATTCAAACTGATGAATTTAGTCATCTTTCATGGTTTGATGTAAAGGACTTAAATATTTCAATAACACTTGAAGAGAAATTCATTTAAAACAATATAAGAGCATCCTTATGAGAAGAAGTGAAACTGGATCGCGTTCATAATTTATTATTTGACTTATACCTTAAGTGAAGTCATCATGCACACTTAGGTCTAAAATGTCATTTAAAATTTCAATAAAGTTTGAAGAAAAATGTGTCCACTACCTAATCCCATAAACTTGACTTAGTTATCATTAAATTTTGAACTTGAAAATGAAGTGAAGATTTTAAAGAAAATTGAATAAAAGTTTATTGAAGATGCTATTAGCTTCTGTTCTACAAACGGGGCCTAAAATAGACCGTGAAGATTTTTAAAGTATTCGTTGACACATTATTGAGGAATGTTGAAAACGTTCCTAAATATGTTTGGGTCGAAGATTTCCCGAGTTTCATCTGGGATATTATGTTGGTCTTCGGAAAAAAAATATAACGGCATTCCAATTAATGATTGTCACAAAACACCATTGAGGAAATGCAAAATTAATCTAAGACACAGTAAAGCCGCATTTCTGATTTCTGTACGCATAAAGTTAGTCAAAAGTCTAAATATCGCTGTATAGATTTAATGCACCGCTAAGAATTAGCATATAGAATATGTAAATATAACTTAGTGCCTAGTGCCTTATGGCCTTAAGCCTTAGAAATGTCAGTAATAATAAATTGCAATTCTTAGTGAAAAAGCGTGCTGGTAATAGACAAAAAGCAATTGCGCTACTCAAGAAGTAGGAGATAATAGAAGTTTATATAACAATCCATTAACTATACCACTTTTACTGTTAAATTATCAAGCAGTGAGTCATGTTAAATAGCCTTTACTAATATCGTTCTCGTAAGTGGAACTTAAGCTATTTGTATGCACCTTTGTTATACAAAATTTGTAATCAATGTTATATTAGTAGCGTGATAAGCATTGTTTTAAATGAAGATCTCAGAAATACTTTTTATAACTTTTTATTTCGGTAATTACAAAGAAAGCTATACTTGATGGCATATAAAGACTTTCTGATGAGCTGACATCTTTTTTTAGAAATTACCTTACCGAAATTAGTCGACAGTAAACCAATTTTAGAGATTAGGTCGTTTATACTCAACACCAAATTAATCGCATTAAGTTTATTTTATTAAACAATTGTCTTCAAGTTCTTTTAATACGTCAGAAGCGAACAAACGCATTATAAAAT
>JAHWXV010258657.1:0-11226 GCA_024586415.1 Phrixothrix hirtus | reverse complement strand
ATACACTAACTACGCAAATCAATAAATTCAGTAACAATTGTTTTCAAAGAAAGGATTTAGATTAACGTAAATTAATTAAAACCAAGAGTGCGAGTCACGCTAATTTTTGCTTCCCTACTAAATTTCACGTAATTATGTTATAAATTTTATTTCGCGTCTCGTTAAGGTGAATGATATTTATGCTAACCATCTTTGTTCTAGCATACAAATACAGCATTGCGATATTCATACGCGTCGGGACAACTACTTTTTGAGGCACGGGCCGACAAGTTCTAACCTATCTAAGTTTATACGCCAGTCTGGAGTCTAGATCGCGCATACTACTGTACTTATAAGAATTTGAGAAATTAATAAAACTGAAAGTTTAATGATTAAAGGTTAAGTTCTAATGTATGGTCTTTAATAATTGAAGATTGAAAATTAAAGACTAAAGTTTTAAAATATACATTGGTTTATTTTTTCCCTCAAAATTAATTTACATACATCTATATATAGATATATACAAATTTACATAAGCACGCACATTTAAATTTCTACACTTTCATGGTTAACATTTTTAGATTTGATTTATAAATTCTTACGTCTTACCATTTATTTGGGCTTTAGTAAGAATATTATAGCTAAAAATGTTTAAATAATAATCTTCTTGAAAACACACGTGAGCACAGGATCATGCATTCGATATATTTATAAGTGAATTTTAGAAATTAACGTTCTAAGGTGTTTAAATTATTTTCATCAGATGATATTGCGGTCGATGCTGAGTTGCAAGAAGTACTCCTTAAATAAGCCAGAACATCAGTGCAGTTATAAGAAACAAATGGACTTATTAAATATTTTTAACATATGTAAATAATTGCAATCTCTGAAGCACTATAATTTCATTTTTCATTAACGGCTTCAACAGCCCGTAACAATTTTTGCGGGTTAAATTCACTTGTGTCTCTCAAACGCCCGAGTTATTGCAATTTCCTTCTTTGGAAACTTTGACCCTATTTACTTCCATATACATAAACGTATTGTCTACCATGCTATTCGTGTTTCCTTCAACGGTAACAGTAGCACAATTAAAATCAATTTTTGTCTTAAGCTATTTATTTAACACTACATCTATGTAAGTCTCGCGGCTAAGGAGTAAATGCCGCTAGGTCTTCCCCATTATAATAACGGATTTCCCGTCGCGTCCAACGCAAATAAAACGTACTATCGGCTCTAATACATAAAATACAAATTCCCACTTATATATATTTATGATGCATAACACCATCGCCTTCACTCGTTAAAACATAACCGTTTGAGGCAATTAACCATTGGTGAGCATTTCCATTAGTCTGCTGTCAATTACATCAAACTGATTCATCTTCTCATCACAAGTTTGAATAGGTGAACACTGATCACAATTTTTGGATACTTTTATAATTTTTGCATCCAAACACGCAAATATGTTGCGTTTGAAAAACTCCTCCACAGTTAGCGGTAGATATTCAATTATATTACTATAGAATTCTTCATCTATAGCATTCTTTATTTCATCCTGATTTTCAATTTTAATTAGACCACCTTTAACTGGTTCATAACCACCATAACAATCGAAGTCATCCTCGGCAGACTCAAAAGAACTTACCTTTTTTTTCACAATAAGATTCCATTTATAAAACTTTGAATCTCTATTTGCGTTAAAAAGTTTGCTTGAATAATATTAAAACTTTATCTGCATATCAAAAAACAATCCCTTTCTCAATCTAACTCTTTATACATTATCGTCCCACCGTCCACCTAACATACAACGTGCTTTTCCTACCACCGTCATTTAAACGTCTTCGTATACATAACCAAATTCGAACAATTAAAACTACCGGTCACTCGAGAATGATGATGATGGATGACAACAGACATGAACAACTAACTGATATACTGTTTAACCATCTAAGTTTGATTAACCATCAATTACGCGTTAGCGGGAGATTTTATAATAATATGCGGTTATTGTTTTAAATAAAGCTTCATTGACCACTATGGGTCACTAGCGGGCACTGTGATCACGTGTGAATACAATTAAATTCTACATTTCTCGTTCGTCCGACCATTAGTTACTCGTTCAGTCGCATGGAAATCACGCCTGTCCATTTGAGTAAAGGTTTTTAACGAAATTATGCATTTAATTCTTCTTTCTAACAAAGTTTCTCTGTAATATGGCAGTCGCTGAGATATTACCGCGAAGAAGTCGTTTTATGTACTATAATTACATTTTTCATTGATTAAAGCAACAGCTTTGCATACTGATCTAATTTTATAGATTTAAACTACATTTATCATTGTTTTGAGAATAATATTGAGCTAATTTCGTTCATCAATATCAACAATCATGTTCGTCATCGTTTAAAACAATACCTTCAGATTTTACAGAGCGATTTACATTCAAACGTTCAAATTATAAATCATTCCATAGATTATCATCTCACAATCACAAATTTTAAAGGCCCCCATTTGCATCCTGAGAAAATACTGTCACAAGACATTTTTTTATACAGAAACACATTAACTTAATGTATTTTGTATCTTTAACTATAATTATAAATTTTCAACGCCTTTTATGTATAATTTTGTCCTAGAAACCAATCTGAGGGTTCTTGGAAGGCTTTTATCATAGCTTTGTCGGTGAATCCCCTATGGAGATTTGTACCTACTGATGAGTAATACACATCAAGGAGAAAGATATTACTATCCTGCACGGCGCGCAACCCGAAAACTATAGATTATGAAAATATTTCATAAGCGAATTTTGTTCTACAAGTCACAACGTACCCACAGTTCCGGCGATGTCACTTATTTTCGGGACATCCTGTGTACATATTCAAGAGTGAAAACTTTAACTTAATTAAATATTATTTTACTCATCTGTTTATGTTTAAATTAATATTATTTCTTTCTTCACAGATTATCCTGAATGCTACCTTAAATTAAATTTGATTTACCCAATCATCATCATGTTATTATAGCGATATTTTTCGTTATCAGTTCTATATCAGATTTGTCTTTCCGAAACAGGTTCAACGTATATATATTTTTATGTTATGTTGTACATGCACTCAGTTTTTGTTTTGAATTAGGGCAGTTGGTAAAGAACTCGATTTCTAAATTCATTTAATAGACCGTATCCACTGCCCGTTCGACTAATTAGTTCTGAGTTGCGGGTTGACACTAATAGGTTTATTTCCAAGAGGAATATAAAAAACGTTATTGGGATGAGATCCTTTCAAGAGTTGATATTATTATCCCGCAACGCTGGTTATCCAATGACACCTTCTACCTACGTTGGCTTTAAGATTTTTAATGCTATTTAAAACTTTATTTTAATTCGATTTGAAATATGTAATTTTTCGGATGTTCGGTAAATTTTAAGTATTTGTATTTTTAAGAATTAGTGTGTATTTGACAGGACTGTTTAGATGAGTTGTTTTAAATTAATTCAACTTAATTGTTGGTTTTATTAGTAATTTTATTTATCTCTTGAGAACATTCATTATTTAACATATTTTACAAGCTACTGTTTTATCAATATTTAGACTTACAATGTATTGTGCTGAATTTGACATATTTACTGTAATTTTATAAATTTAAAACTGTGTACATAATTTACTGTTTTCAGTTATTCTAATTTTAAATTAAAAATTCTTTTTTCAATCTAGTTTATTCAAACACTTGTTCTTACAATATTTTTAGTCTGTATTTTTGAGAACTTCTGAGCTCTACATATTTTAACTTATTAAACGAATACGTAATAAATTAAGTCCGATTACATTAATCTTGAAGTGAATTATGGCGTAAAATCCATTTCATAAGTTATATAGAAATAAGTATCGTTTAAAATGTTTCTTAAAATGTACTTCACCATATTTTTGATTATTTATGTAATTTATTTTCTCAGACACGGCTAACCTTACTAATATATCATAAATCCATTTAGCCCTGTGAAGTATCCACTTTGCACATCGTTGTAAGCTTTAGGGAGCATTTTAAATAAAAACTGCATAACTTAATAGCCATTAGAAGAAGCAGTTGTATTTTCAAAAATGCATTAGTAATAAAATGACCATGCATTCATGGAAATATATTGTAACTGTGTTTAACATTATTTATCTTTAGTACATATCTTGTATTACTAAAGGCAATAAATTTATAAGAAAAGTTAATATGCTAAGGTAAATGTACCAGTATTCATCAGGTTAAGAAAAAATCAAGTATGACATCTGTCGCATCACACGCATTCTATGAAATCATTAGTTTATATTCACATTCAGTAAAGCTTTCATTTTATGAAGAATACAAAATTAGTAATCTTAAATTACACTAAACAAAAATATTTAACTAAACAGTAAAAAACACGAGTTTGGCCCAGAGTATCCGTCACATTTAAAATACTAATGGCCCAGTATTCATCATAAAAATGTCCAGTATTCGTCATTTGACTCTGTTACGTATTAAAATTAAATAAATTAAATTTATAAACAAAAAAACTGGTGTAAGACACGACCTTCTCTTACACATTTTAAATTTGAATCTATTGGCGTTAGTTACTTACCTATACACCTAAATTGTAAACTCTAAAAATAATTTAAAAGCATAAATAGTTCATCCATTTATAATTTCCTTTATGCATTTACTAAAAGTTTTATAATTAAATTTTGAGCCCATTTAAAGCAAAAATTATATATAGATTTAAATATAAAGTATCCAAGTATGTAAATAATGCACACAAATCATTAAAATATTAATTTATTTTTATTTTGGAACGGTCACCCATCCAAGTTACTCGCCAAACACGCACCCACACACACATGCAGGCACGCGTGCACGCCCACACGCACGCACGCTCGCACGCTGACGCACATGCACACGGACACGCACATGAACGCGCAAGAGTGCGCGCGCTCACATACTCGCGCGCACGCGCATCAACATGCACGCGCAAACGCATACGCACATGCACACGCACACGCACACGCATACGCATACGCACATGCACGTGCACACGCATATGCACACGCACGTGCACACGTACATGTACACGCACACGTAAGCGCACACGCACATCCATACGCACACCCACACGTACACGCACACGCACACGGATACGCGCACACACGCACGCGCACACGGATACGCGCACACACGCACACGCTCACGCACACGCACACGCACCCGCACTAGCACAAGCACGCTCATCTGTACACGCATGTGCTCGCTCAAGCACACGCTCTTGACAATTTATTGTTGTTGCAATTTGGTGTCTTGCTGAAATGTGCACCAGCAGATTCCGTAACCTTGTGTTTCATTTGACAGCATTTATTTTGTACTAATGATATTTTTATGCAGCAATTTAACCTATATTGTTTCTATTTGAAATACTTTAGATAATCCTAATTTAATTTCAAATTTATTGATTTTCTAATTATTTTAAAGTTAGCGTAATTTATAAGTTAGCCTGGCGTTTCTTTTGCTGTCCGCCTTGCCTGTTACTGTTCACTTCTATTTCCTGTACTTCTTGTAGTTGCTTTCAACGGTGTCGTCTCGAATTGGTTTGCTGCTGTCTTCCTTTTCTTTTTCCATGTGTTACATCCCCATGTCGCTGCTTTCCATACGAGTATAAGTATGGTGAGTAGTATTGCAGCAGTCAATCCACTGATTCCCTCTGTGTGCTTGTGAATTTGTTCTAACATTGGTTGGTCCACATCTATCATCTCTTGTTGTCTACTATTCGCATCCAAAAATTGTAATTTGCTTATCGGTTTTACTTCAAACAACTTGGTCAGCTTTTGTTAGTTTTTATTTACCAAGTTCAAGTTTGCTGACCCTGCATATATCACAACGACCTTGGCATTTATTTGCTTCGTTATTTTAATGATTGTCGATTTGAGTTGTATGACACAGTTTTGAGTTATTTTTGTAAGTCCTATAACATTTAGTGTTACATCTTGCCGACTTCAAGAACAGATCACAACTGCTCTTACACTATTTAGTGTTATAAATAGCCATGTTTATCTACATGCAGTGTTTTCCATATTAACTGCGTTATTCTTATTTGATTCATTCTGCATACTGGCTCTTCTTTTCTGTGAAATATATGATCTACCTCACAGTTTGGATTGTCTTCCATATTTTTTATTGCTTCCGGAATACATAAAAACTTTGTTTCTGCTATCTTCACCGTACTGTCCATTTTTATTATTGAATATTTTCTTGTTACATATGCTATCATATTTTGCACTCCTCCATGCAACATTCTTTCATGCGCATCTCTGATTATCAGTTCTGACAAATGACTTCCTTTTGGCAATATAATCGGGTGCTTCTGGTTATAACTTAATTTTGAATTCTCTAATCTTCCTTCTGCCCTTATTATTCCTTCTCCATCTAAAAATGGATTTAATACTGCTAACTTGTTGCCATTACCCACTTCTCCTTTGCCTATGTTTTCCTTTTCTTCCCGATAATAGATAGTCTGCGCATTTTTTATTATTCTTGTTACAGCTTCTTCTAGTTCTTTTACAATCAATGCATTATTTATCTTTGTCTTCTTCCTACATCTTTCTACAAATCTTCTGCAATTGGTTATACTTCTTTCTAATTTACTAAATGTTGAACATCTTTTTGCTACTTCCTCTTCTTGCTTTACTCTTGTTATTAAACAGAATTGCCCCTTTTTCATCTCATTTATTGGTGTGGGTATTCTTATATGTATTTCCTCCTTTTCTTTTTGTAACCATTTGTTCCTGTTCAGTATAATTCGTTTTCTTTTAGTTCTTTCGGTTTCATCCCTCTACTTAGTATATCCTCCGCGTTTTCTTTGGTAGCTATGTATTGCCATTTTACATCCGGAACACTTCCTCTTATTTCTACCACTCTGTTTGCCTTAATGTTTTCCACCTTTCTGGTCCAGCTTTAATCCGTCCTAACGTGATCATTGAACCTAATCATAGTAAAGTCGTTACTTCGTGAATTTTTTACGCTTTTACTGATTTCTCTATTAATTTGTGTAATAATGTTGCTGCATATAGTTCCAATTCCGGTATAGTTTTCTTTCATTTACTTGGTACCACTTTTGTTTTTGTATCAACAATTCCATTTTCCATTTTCCTTATTCATTCATTGTTCTTGCATATACTGCTACCCCATACGCTTTTTCCATGTATCACAAAATCCATATCATTCAGTTTCTGCTTGTTTTGTGTAACCGATCCATCTTGATTTTTCTAATTTTTTCTAATTCCATCTTCTGTGTTCTAAATTTGTTCCATTTTCCTTAATTTGTTCTGGTACTTCTTTATTCCACGCAATTTCTTCCTTCTATAACCCTTGTATTGTTAGTATTGCTTCTACAATAACTGGTGCTAACCATGTTAACCGATCAAATAATTTCACTGTTTCCGATAATATGACTCTCTTTTTCCATTTTGTATTTTTCCCTTGCTTTACTTTAAATAAAAATTCATCTCTTACTGGATTCCATTGAAATAATAATGATTACCTTGTCTTTATTTGTTCATTACCTGTTGATTGTTTTATCTCTAACATTTTCTTGACTACCCACTCCTCTGGAATTT
Source organism: Phrixothrix hirtus (assembly GCA_024586415.1). Lineage (NCBI taxonomy): Eukaryota > Metazoa > Arthropoda > Insecta > Coleoptera > Phengodidae > Phrixothrix > Phrixothrix hirtus. Next base: position 3,622 of record JAHWXV010258657.1, on the reverse strand, counting down.
AGTCCAAAACTTCCTAGCTATTACTTGACCACTTCCACAGCGTAAACCCTCCTTTTTGTAATAATTCCGTTTTTTACTTGCACTTTTTTACTTCTTCTTGCTCATTTTCTGCCCCCAATATTAATATCAATATCCTCTCACTGTTTTTGCTGCTCTTGGATACCCTCTTTCCCCTTCTTTTGCTAATGTTTGTAATGTCTTAATTGCCAAATATGGTGCTGCTTTTGTTCCATATGTTACCGTTGTTAACCTATATTCTGCCAAAGATTCTGTCGTACTGTATCTCCATATTATCTTTTGAAACTCTTTGTCGTGTTCTTTTACCTTTATCTGGCGAAACATTTCCTCGATATCTTCTGGGAATGCAATCTTATGCTTCCTCCATCTCAGCATTATGTCAAACAATTTTTCTTGTGATCTTGGTCCAGTGCGTATTATGTCATTTATGCTCTCCCGTTTGCTGCTTTACTGGATCCATTAAATACTACTCTGAATTTCTCAGCTGCTTGCATTGCATGGTGTGGTATGTAATATTCTTGCTTTTGATTTACTTGCTTTATTTTTACCATGTGCCGTAATTGTTCATACTCTTTCATGAATTCTTTTAACTGCTTGTGATACTGCCTTTCTGCTTGGAATTTATTTTCTGTTGTTAACAACTTTGCTACTGCTTCATTTCTTGATTCCATTAATTGGTTTGGATCCTTTTTCCATGGAGTTCCAGCTGTAAATGACATATTTTCTGTTTTTGTGTACTTTTCTTCAAAATTTTTCTCATATTCTTCCTCTTCTTCCCTTCTCTGTCTTTCTTCCGGTAATTCTTCTAATTTCCAAAATCTTGCTACATCATTTATCTGTATTGTTATACTTTTTACCTCTACGGCTTTTCCTTCCTGCTTTGTTATTGTTCTCGATCAAATCCAACCAAACGTTGATTTTGTGCTAATAACGCTTGCTTGTTTTTATGTATGATGCCTTCCACAATTTTTCCATAATCTTCTGCCCCTAATAACACATCAATCGTGCCTGGATCGTTATACGTTGGATCCGCTAATATAATGTTCCATTTCTCTCTTTCATCTTTGAACGCTCTTGCTGGTAATGGCCTTGTTAACTTAAGTATTATTAAAGCTTCCGCCATTCATATGACTTTACTCGGAAACCTTGCGTATACCACGACATCTATTTTCCTTCTTACTTTATTTACATCTTTATTCCCTAGTCCTGTTACTTCTGCCTTTATCGGTTGCCTTGGTACTCCTAACCTCTCTGCTGCTTCTCCTATTATTAGCGTGGATAGCGACCCTTGATCAATTAACACTATTAAGGGCCATTGTTTTCCATCATATATTCTTGCCCTTACTAGTGGCATTGCTAATAACACATTTTTTGTTCTCCCTGTACATAATTTGTCGATGCCTAATTTCTAACTTGCGTTTGTGACTTCTCCCACCTTGCATTTACTCCTAGTTGATTTGCTGGACCTTGTGTAGTGTGCATAGATCCCGCCCAGAATTTACTATTAGTACTATTACCTTGGCGTGCTTCTACGTGCATTAAGGTATGATGCCTTCTTCCACAAATTCTACATCTACTTTGATTGTTATATAAATTTCAGCTGCTGGGTTTCATGTCATTTATACATAATTCCCTTCATCCTATTGTTTTATTCCTTTCTATGCTGTTTAGGCTTCTAAATTCTTTGCATATCACAATGTCATGTCCATTTTTGCAATATCCACATTTCTGTCCTTGCTGTAGCCCTACCAATCCTTCTAATCATTGCAATCTTTTCCTCATAAGCTGCATTATTTCTTGCAATATTTGAATTTCCCTAGGGTTACTTGCCGATTGCTCGTATATCCTCCTTGCCTGTGCATATCATTCATTCATTACAATTTGTGATATTAATGACCCACGTTCTTCGGCCATTATTTCTAGATTTTGTATTGATTGCACAGCTTCTACTGTTGTATCATGTATTTGTTTTAATTTTGTAATTGACTTGTCAGTTAGAGACGGTAATTCTAATATTCTATTTACTAATTTTGAAAATAACAATCTTTTATTTTCATACCTCTGTTGCAGTATATCCCATTCTGCTTTATAATTGCCCTCTGATATTTGTAAATGATGGATTAGGCTGTTTGGCTCTCCTCTGACGTACATTTTTAAATATTGCATTTTTCTACCTGTGATATTTCTGAGTTCTCATCTTTAATCTTTCGAGTAATTCTTGGAATGTTGTCCAGTTACGTAGTTGCCCTCAAACAAAGGAATCTAAATCTTTGGTAATTTAACGTTACCTTGCTTTATTTGAGTCGCCATTTTTTCCTTTAGCTTTGTAGTACATGTATAGCTTCTTTCTCTATTATGCTCTGATTCTCCTGATCCAATGTCTGCCATTTTTTTGATAGATTTTCATGTAGTGATTCGTAGTATGCCTCTCCTTTTTCTCCGTTGTATTCTATCAACTCTTAATGTGTTGCTAATGGTCGCTGAAACATTTATATTGCATTACTTCCATCATTCTTCTTCCCTATTTCAATCCTAGATTCATTTATTATTTTTATAAAAAGTTCTTCCGCTTCTTCATAGTCTACCTTTACTTGATATTTAAACTCGCTTGTAAAATAGCTACGACCTACTTGAGCTGATTTCTTTGTCGTTCTTTATAAATTCTTCCCATTTTTTTCTATTACGATTAAATGCTTAGATGCGTGTTACGCAATCCATCCTCGATAGTTCTTCTTTTTTGCATTCGTTAATTTCTTCTTAATTTCTTCTCCAAATTGCTGCTGTACTGCAATTAGTTGATTGAATTGCATACTTTCTGGTGGTCTTTCGTATAGTAATACTTTAATTTTCTTACCTTCAATCTCTCGGCTCTATGCCTATATATTTTGGCTCCTGAATCCTTGTGGCTCCAATAAGCTTAATATTTTAAAATGTATTACTCAGCTCTTGCCCCGTGGCTTGTGGTTCGTAGCTGCTGAATGCGATTTCGCTGGTTACTGAACCTTATCTCCTGCGTCTTCTTTCGTTCGAACGACCATATGTAAGGGGTAGTATGTCGAACCTGGTGTAGTTCTTCAACCACTTACTGTTTGCTCTTCAACTGAATGCGCCGAAGGGCCGGATGTAGGTGCCTCTCAAAGCCAAGAGAACCTAAAAGAAACAATGTGCATCGGAGTAACAATTACTTGTCCGCTTATGCACATCCGTAAATCAACCCCAACTTGTTCTCAGGCTCAAGAGCAATTTTGTTAATAGCTTGGTTATTGGAGATATGCTAATCATCGAGACGTTAATCAAATGATCATCGTGATCCAGATTAAATGTCAACGAAGCATTTAACAGAATATTTAGTAGTGTCAGCTCCGCTATGTTTCTAGTGCATTCATTTATCGAGTTAGGGAAATTCAATTAATTAACTACCATCAATTTCTTTTGTAAATTAATTGAAATTTAAAAATCATCATTATTAAAACCAAAGTACATTAAGTACACATACCATTTTAGTTATTGCAACTAATTCCATTTTGAAATCCTTAAATATATCTCTGTATTTAGCCGTAAATTGCTTTTTAAGTAAACTTTTTAAAGAAACCCTGTAACATAT
>JAHWXV010258618.1:0-16772 GCA_024586415.1 Phrixothrix hirtus | reverse complement strand
AAGGGCGGTGGTAGTGAGAGGGGTTAGTGTATGTGTGCATGCAGTGGTTGTGAAGGTGGAGGTTTGTTAGTGGGTTTTGCCTACCACGTTAAGGGAATGGAGTGATGGGTAGTAAAACTTATGTTTCAAATACCTTTAAGCTACGAAATAATGTAAAAATTGTAATCTATATACTCAAATATAATAATTTGTGGAGATATTTTAGTTTCTAAATTATTATTAGATGTTCTAATGTTGGACGGCATATATTAAATTATGCAACCCTATTTTAGATGTATTTGCGTTACTTTTCATACAGTTAAAGGTGTACTTGCCCAATCTATTATTTCTTTAATTTGTCGTTACTTAGTATTTTCTTTGGTGTATAGGTCATCCACTGTAAGCTGAGAAAAAGCCGTACTTCGCACATAAAGTGTGCGGATAAAGGGATGCCAAATAAAGCCAAACATAAAAGTTACTACGATTGCTGTTATTCCGATACTTTACAGAACACATTGTACAGTAAAATATATCTGCTTTTGTGTACTTCATCTGTATAACAAGCAAATATATAAAACAATGATGAAGTAGCGCGTCTTCACCCGATAACCTCGACAAGTCGACACGACTTTTCCTCATGCACATTTGTAAAATAACTTTATCAGGTTAAAAGTTCTACTTGCATTGCATAAACAAGCTAATAAAGACATTTTAGTAAACTTTTAATTATATATTTATATAAGTCGCTTAAAAATTATTTCAAGCTATGGAATGTATAGCAATTAAGAATACCTTATAAAATGAAGATATGTATACATTCAAAGGCATAACTAATTAACAGTTATAACGCATACTGATGTACCTATGTACGAGGGCGACTTTTGCAACCTCCGATCGTGCAAGTAAACAACCAATTGGTTAGTAGGAAGCGGATATATGCAGAGGGCATCTGTGCATTCCCCCACAATAACCACTGTCATTTTCAAAGTCATTACGTCATTGCATGTTAAATTGTAGCTACGTAAATTTGATTACATTGATTGACTCTCTCCAGCCAACTGCGATTCCTTCGAGTAGAAGGAAAGTGCAGCTGAAGTTCATCGTAGAATACGTCGTCAGCTATACATTGAAAACTTTGTCAATGATGGTATTGTGCCTGATTGGCGTAAGAAATTTTAAAAAGGCAGAGTAAGTGTTCACAACGAAGGGCGAGAAGGATACTAATCTGTCGTGAGACAGATGGTAAAAAATTAATTTGGTTATCTACACTTGTGTTTGTTTTATGAAACATGGGATGATTGAAAACAAAACCACCCATGTATAATTTATTCATAGTTAGTGTTATTCATCTTAAGTTCTCAGTCATTTCACTTTGGCGTTTAAATAAGTGGTTCCTGTTTTAAAAAACTTACCTGTATGATGCTATTACCACCATTCTCATTTTCAGATTTTCAGATATGTGTCAGGAAGGGACAGTTAGTCGCTATACACAAATATTAATTATGCAGCCCTAGAAGTGTTCACTCACCGCCCTTTGTTATTCATTATTTATAGCAATAATTTTCAAAACATCAAAACATGGGTGCTTGTGTACTTTTTGTAGATAACAACTGTTTCTTGCTAAATAAGTTACACGTTAAAATGCATCAGCGCGTAAATTCAACGGTAAATTATCACCCAAACCTTCTAAAATGGAATAGAAATAAAAGTAAGCATCTAATTCACGCTACAGATTGTGAAGTTACGAATAAAGATAACATGAAACTACTAGAGCTAACGATTCATTACCCTTTTTGTGATATAGCTATTTAGAATATCTTAGGAATAAATTATTTAGTCTGGGATTTGTTTCTTTGTTTATTTTGCAGTGTTCCATTCAGTCATTAATTACGAACTAATACTTTGAGGAAATTTTCTTCATATAACAATAATGCTTCTCCCGCAAGAAAGGCTGTCAAAGTTATAGCCAGGATAATCAACGTTTATTAATGTATCTATTATCTTCAAATTTGACGCACATATTACTAATGTTCTGTTTTTTTTCTTCCAAAATTGACGTAAATGCTCCAATACCATAGAACCTAATCTGCTCATAACAGTTAGATCGTGATCTGTACTTGTTTGTTTATTTTTTCTAAATTTTTATAGAATAAAGTTAAAGAGTATCAAATGATCTTAGAAAAAGTCTCGCTTGTTGCGTAACAATATAATGTACCGTTTTCGAGAAAAGGCGCCTTTAAACATTTGCGCGTAGCGAATAAAAAGGTACTTGCTTTAGCTCATTTTCAACATTAACGCAGTATGCTTTGAAAACACGCTCTAGATTTCCTCCGAGACAAATTTAGGTCGAAGCAATTTTTATATAAGTATCTTGTAAAGACGTTGAGAATAAGATTGAAACGAATAATAATAACTATTTTAATGTCGAACTGCATGATACGCATTGTTATTATTATAAATTAGCTGGTGGCAATGCATTTATAATTAGAGTAAGACGTTTGTACAGTAAAGCATTTCTGAATGGAAGGATGCCGCAGTCGAGAATGCTCAATACAATCTATTGAAGTTTGGGAGGATTTGGATTATTAAATACAGCACTTTATGATAAAGGCCATTAGCGAAGAACTCGAACTCCAGGAGCAAAAGTTAAAGTTTTGAAATCGAGCGAGACAAATTCTAACAGAAGCCTAAGATTAATTGCTACTCGGGAAGACATTCCAAACAGTTCAGTGCATTAAATTATACAAGGACAACTTCTTTATGTCTACTAGTATCAAAAGTCTCAAGCGCTATCTCTCGAAAATCATGTAACTCGGTTCAATTTGTGCAATACCATTGGAAATCTGCATAACGACAATCAAAATTTTGTTTTTTCCACTGTTTTCATGTATGAAGCTGGATTTGGACACAATCGTTTTATCAATTTTCATAATAAGCATCATTGCTCAAATGAAAATCCTCGCTTGACCATTGAACGCTGTTTTTAAAGTAGGTTTTCTGTTAACGTGTGGGTCAGTACTGTCAGTGATCACCTAATTCGGCTATTTTTCATTCCACAAAAACTCAATAATGAGGTTTACTTGAGTTATCTAAGAAACCAGCTTCCTATTCTATTGGAAGATGTATGTATCCCTTTGAATAAAACAACGTAGCTGATTCAAGATGGTGCATCGCCGTATTTCTGTAAAGCACTGAGAAAATACCTAAGAGACACTTTTCCTGAAAGATGAATAGGACATGGTGCCTTTGTGCTGTGAGTTCCCGGATTGTTTGATATAAACTCAGTAGATTTCTTCTTTTGGGGTTATCTGAAATCTATTATACGCAGGACACCGACATATAACTCTGAAGAGCTGAGGTAAAGAATTGTTGGTAACTGTGGAATAATTAAACAATCAGAGGAAATATTCGCTATAGTACTGACAAGAATTAATTTATGCATTGAAATGAAAGGACATTACTTTGAAACTTTATTATGAACATTTTAAATTTATTGTTAATTATTATTTATAGTAACAATTGACTAGAAATAATCTTATATACTCACGATTATTAGATAATTAGCTAATTGGTTTTTAAAATAACTTAAAGAATTACATTTCTTGGTTTTTTGAATTGGGCTATAAAATGTTAGTATATGTCAAAATTACTTCGACGTAAATTTGTCTCAGATGCAATACCGGCATTTGTTTCCAAGACATACTCCCTTAATTTTAAAAATGAGCTAAACTCAGTTCTTATTGATTTATTGCAAGAGAATGTTTAAAAGCGTTTTTCTCGAAAACGTTACATTTTGTTGTTATGCAACAAGAGGGCATTTTTTAAGATACTTCGATTCCCTTTAGTTTTGTTCTGTCAAAATTTAAAGAAAAAATTAAGGAAACAACTGTCACAAGTAGATTAGCTCCTTTGTTATAGAGGAATTTTCGTCGATTTTTGAACAAAAGCACAACCGAATACTAATCATATGTGTGCCAAATCTGAAGAAAATCGAAAGAACTACAAAAAACCCATTAGTAAAAACTGTTTTAAAAAATCAAATTTTAGGACCGTCTATCTGTTATTTTCGAGCTTTCGGAAAAACGATATCGGATCATTGTGCATTAATTTTTCGAATAGATTCGTTCCCCGGTTTTCAGACATCATTTATGGACGCCCTGCATTATAAATTACCTAAAAGGTACAACACTATGCATCTTAACTAATTTCATAGTAAATTTAACATTCTCATCCTCAAAATGCATTTTATTCTATTCAAGATTACGTGAATAGTACTTGTGATTGTAACAAACTATATTTTGCTTGCTTAATGTCGCCTTATTAAACGTGTTTTATATTATTAATACGTTTAGGCATTGAATACTTCTATCAATAATTGCGAACAAACGTTTCTATTTATGAGTATGTATGGTGCAATCTAATACTTGTCCTATTAAGGTTATTTATGCTTCACGAGTATTACATCACTTCATGTTGGCACTATTTGGACGTATTCATAACAACTATTATATTTGCAGGATTTTCATTTTCCAAAATTAGACGTTATTGCTAATAATTGCAAAATAAAACGGTAAAAATTGATTCAATTAAGCTAGTCAGATTACAAAAGTAGTTCATTTGGTACGATGTAAATGCCAAACGAGATAAATAATTTAGAGAATGAGCAACTTTGATACTTGATCGTGCTTAATCGTTTTTTCTTATTTATAAAATAAAAAGTATCAAGAAGCCAAATAAATGTACCATCATCGTAACATATCGCAACCTTCAAGCAAGTAAACTGTGTTATGTTCACCTTCAGTTAGTAAGTTGTAACGGGCTGTTTCATTTATTAAAATTTTCGATGGGATTCCGCGTTATCTCGGTTACTAATTAATATAGAATTGAATAAATTCATTGCTGTAAACGACATTTTTAGATTTATCATTTTTGAGGTATTCTCGAATTTTGTAAATTCCCAAAAAACTTGTGCATGCATTGTTTTCGAATGTCAGATCAAATTCATTTTTTTTAAACGGGACCTATAGCTTCACTAAATCGATTACAATTTGGAAAAATTTTGAAATTTTGAAAAATGTATAGGTTATCATACTTGTTTTCAAAAACTATCGAAGAATTGAGGTTTGTTCATTTAGCATACTTTTCGTTTAAAAAAAGTGAAAATCCACTACGGCGTATGCGCTTCTGTCAAGGGTATCTGAATAATATAAAAAGTGATCCACAATTTGGAAGAAAGATTACGTGGTGAGCTGAAGCTAGAGTAAGTAATTCTGGGATATTTAACAGAAATAATACAAGATACTGCTCAAACATAAGTGGATATGTATTCGAAGTACAACACCGGGGACGTTTTGGATTTAATATTGCTTGTTTAGTTCCCGGTATAAGGCTGAAATATTGCATATTTAATGAAAATTTAAGAGGCTCACGCTACTAAGCTATAATATGGAATATCCTTCCGGAAATATTTGATGATGTAGCCTTAGCCTTTTTGCAAACACATTTATTTCCAGCGATATGGTGCACTACCTCACAATGCTACAACGTTGTCATGTTATAAATTAATGTTCGTATTAAAGTAAGCTTAATTTGAAATTTTATTATTGAAAGTTAACGTTTCATTTAATTCCTAGTTTGTTTGGCTATTTAAATATTGCATATTTTGGGAGTACGTGTCACGTTACGTTATGTTGGTTTCCTCCCTTTAATTACCATTCCTGGAAATTTAAATCATCGGCGCGACGCCGACGGCCGGATTAGTACATCTTATTTCATTCAACACGCGAGCTTGCCAGCGCCAACTTCGTATTGCGTTACGGATTGAAATTTTGTATTTGCTGTGCTTTTTAGAGAATTTGTGTGATTTCTGATTTCTTCAAAGACAATTAATCCCAAATATGGGGTAAGTTCTTAATTTTCTATTGTTTTGTCAATTACAGAATCTAATTTCGTATATTTTGTTTCTTTATATATAGTGCTCGTGCTAGACCTTCTAATAGGTTGCTCAATTAATTTTGTCAATCGATAAGAGATGGCGCTATTAGAATCGTCATTTTATTTTTCTAAAGTACTACTATTTTATGTACACGTGTGAAGCTTTGTGTAGGTCTATCCACTCATTCGTATATTTACAACTGTTCAAAGTTAATGAGTCAGTATTGTTTTACAATGGAAAAAAATTGAATATCGTGCAGTGACAAAGTTTCTATTTTTGGAAGGTGTAGCTCCAAAACTAATTCATGAACCATTGTTAAAAGTACATAAGGACTCTTCACCTTCAATTAGAACAGTTGAAGGGTGGGTTTTTGAATTTGAACGTGGTCATACAAGTTTTGAAGGCGATCTACGTGAAAGACGTCCAAAAGGTGCGTGAACACAAGAAACTATAGCAAAAATACTGGATATTGTTTTAGAAGATAGTCAATTAACCAAGAAAGATTTAGTACAAGCCCTAGGGATTTCATTAGGCAGTGTAAGAATTATTTTGACTGACGTTTTGGGTTTCAGAAGACTGTGTGCACAATAACTGCCGCATCCAATAACAATGGAACAGAAACACATTCGAATGCACCCTTCTCAGCAATATTTCGAGCGTTTTATAAATGATAAAAGGGATTTTATGCATCATTTCATCATTATGGATGAGATTTGGGTCAACCATCATGATCCTGAATCAAAACAAAAGGCTAAAGAGTGGCATGAATCCTATGCTTTGACTAACAAGCAAGAAGCGCCTTTGATTTTATTTGTTATTTAAGTTTATAAAACGATTTGATAAATAGACTTAAAGTTTAAGTTGAGTTTGCATTATCAACGATTTAAAATAACTAGGCTTCCTTCGGACTATTCTGTTCCAGGTAGTCTGTCTTAAAGGGATTTGCTTCTCTTTAAATATCCCATTCAAACCAGCGATACCTCTTTACGGATGCGAGTTTGAATATTGAATTTATTTTCCTGTTGTATATTAGGAAAATTACACTTACGTTAACTGCAGGGCTTTTAATGATACGATCTTCCATACGTGCCACAAGTTAAGTTGGAATTTACACTTCTAACTTCAACGAATCCAAACTCGGCTAGTTCGCTTGGTTAATACAACAACCTAAACTCTTGCTCAAGAAAAGATAACATTTATTACGTGTTATGGATTTGTATAACATTCGGATATCCGACTTCGATATTTTCCATTACCCAATAGGCATCTTTCAAATTTCAAATTCCTGGTTCCATGCTTAAGATGGCAAACGTCGCATTTCCGTTCTAATTGCGGATTTTTTCGTTAGCACTTCAATATTTCAACCCCGGTTATTTTTTTATGACGTCGGCAAACAGTACCTCTCTTTGGCGACGTCTTTACACCAAGAATTTCTATGTAAAATGGTTCTTGCATAATTTCGTTTTATATCCCATTGCTTTAAAGTTTTTTTTATTCTTACACTTATTTAAATCACTCACGATCAGTTTACTACGGAGAATTTTGAAACTTGTAAAAATATTTAGTGTTATAGTCCGAGAAAAACTTAATTTAACTTAAAATTACTTGTTATTTTATATTACAGAAATTATTTAGAAATTTAAATTAAATGGTAGTTTATTTAAATTTCTAACATTAGAACAACGTAATTATTGAATTATTAATTTCGGTGTCTAACACTTTAAATTATCTACGATTCATTAATGTGTTGTTATCTTATTACAATGTTTATATACCTTTATTTAAACTATAGGTATAATTTTTCAGTGTGACTTGGCCATTAAATGCTACAATTATGAAACAAAGTATCAAAATGGTATGTTTGTTGAAACCTTGTGATAAATAAAATACTTACAGGATGACATATACCCCTTAAACTTATAAATTAGTAAAGACGTAGCTATCCTTTATAATTCATAGCCCTTAGGACTGACAACTTTTGAACGTCCGTTACATTATTTACTTGTATTAGATATTAACTGCTTTCCCTTCTAATAATTCAACTCAAATGATGGAAATATTTTGGTTAAAACTTACTGTCGAAGTATAGTACAATTCAGTTCTACATTAAATTATGAACAACTTCCCAAATTATCGATATTTTGTCTATCAACCCCAAAGGGGTTGAGCATAATAATTAATTGGCGACTTCGTCGTCCATTTTAGATTGTAGAATAGTATTTATGATTCATTTGTAAAAGAAACAAAGACAAGCTTCTGAAATGTATTTTATTTTTTGTAACTTAGTTCATTTTACAGTTAAATTAATGAAATGGTGACCGCTTAAATGTTAGTCTGAAATTTATGATACAGTTAATCAATTGCTAGATAATTTGTTTACTGTACGCACATTAGTATAGGAACTGCTAAATCAATTAACAGATTATTTTTTCCCTATTATGAAATAACTCTGAGGTGCATTAACAGCCTTGTTATCTTTGAAATCCTCTCTTATCCTCAAAATAGCTTTATTGAGAAAATATGTCGTCCAACTTGACCTATATAGCTGGCGCCAACTAAAATGTCAAACTAATTTATTTAGTCTTTGAAAATTCGGTTTTCTTGTATTTTATGTGTTTATTGAATAAGCTCACTTGCATAGATTTATTTATTTCCATTTTAACTAATGTAGTAGCGTAAATCGCATAATGAAACGTTTATCAATTTTTTGTACACGCGTACATATATTTCCAGATACAACAAATCGCAAATTGTTTATCAGCAATAAAATAAATCTCTACTGGATGCAGAATTGAATGAGGCGATATAAAATTGTTAAAACTATCAGCCTCTCGCGATTTACGAAGATTCTGTGTACTTGTAGAACTTATACTTTTTAAAGGATCTGAAAATCAAAAACATTTTCAAAGACCTGTTCGGTATCATATTATTAGTAGCCCTGTTACTATATACAATTAAACATTAGTAATTACTAGGTTTCGGTTGGTATGACTGCTGTAAAGAAAATTAAATACAGATGTATCAGATTGTTACTATAATAAAATTATTTCACTATTCCATTGAAGATGTATCATTGTTTTGTTAACATTAGAAAATATTTAAAATGAATTGCAGATATTAGTTTAAAAAACTCTAAATTTCACATGAGAATTTTCAATACTGCTTGTAGGGTAACTTATTTCATAACTACTTAATAACAACTTTCCTTCCATGCTTTTTAAAAATAGTAAACGTTAATTAAGATATAAATTATTGCACAAACTATATTAAGGTTTAGCAATAAATCAAAAAAGTCCAAAATAAAAAAATTTTGTTTAATACCTATTACACTAACCATTACATTCCGCATAAGTATAGTGGTTCAGGTGTCTTTCTAACAATATATTCATTGTTTGCATATATTAGTTTATTTTTAATTAAATTGCAATAAAGTTCATTTAATTAAATAAAAATAAACTATCAACTATTACTTTTAGTTATAATTATCATTTAAAGTGAACGGTTCCGCGTCAATGCATACTGGCATGTGATTTTCTTTCAAAAACTGACAAAGTCTTCCAACGCTGTTGCTTTAACACTATAATGTGTATTTTGTAATCTTTTAATAACTTCCTCTCTAGTGTCTATTGCACGGACATTAACTGTTCTTTTAAGCTGGCCCTAAAGAGTGTACTCGAGTGAATTGTAATCAGCTAAATTTGGTGGCCATTAGATCGGTCTTCATTTTTAACACATATTTGGAGATAAATACTATTTAAACATTTCTCTACGTATCCGATATGTATAAAATACCATTAGTAATGATTCTTGCAAGAAACGGTCGCAACAATTATTTTTAAAGCTATTTGGCATTTCAAAAACTTCCAAACAGTTATTTCTACCTTGGCTGCAAAAGATATTGATAGAAAATTGGCGTTGGTGTATCATAGAAATTACATAGTGTGTGTTTTCATCACTCCACATGTGAGAATTGTATTCTTATTAAAATATTATTTGGCTATAAAAAAACCGAAGGTAAAATCCGCATACTGAGTATATTATTACACAGATATTGACAAAATAAAAGATATCACTTATTGTGAACTTGTTCTCAAAAGTTTGAACTCTAGCAATATAGAATGGATCGAATCACTACTCACATAATATAAAGAGTTGCAAGTCTAATGAACCTAATGACCGACTCTGCCAACCTCTGAAACGCTACAATTTGACACGATAACATAGAAGGTCTACCATCAGTAGAATAGTAATGTACGTCTAGGCCATCTTGATAACGAACTCCAATAAAGTAATCAGAATTACGGGAAATTCAGATTCTCTGATACGACCACGGTATTAATGATCAAATTTTACAGTTAAATCAGGGTTTATATTAAATAAAATCGCAAACTAAAAGCCTAAATTAAATTGCAAGAAATAGTAGTATCCGCGGAAAGCTTAAACTTGAGAAAATGCCTATAATGTAAATTCCACAACTGTGGAATCAAGCTGGTGGTAATTTTATTAAAATCGCGAATTAAACCAATGAAATCAAAAAAAATAATCATGGATTATTTTAATTAAAGTCGCAAAGTGAGTCACAGAATGAATCAATGAAATAATTGAGTCCGCAGGAGATTAAATTCCACAGGTACAAAAGCAAATTGGGTAACTTTAATTAAATAGCTAGTTAAAGCCGCAAAATCGGGTAAATAATTAAATCAACAAAAAATTAACCTTCACGGTTATGATTATTATATTAACAGTCAAATTATATAAATAAATAGCGGGTTTATTTAATTCAAATCGCGAATTAATGCCGCAAAAGCAGTAAAATAATATTACGCTGATCATGACGCGAATAAACCCGCTAGTTCTCTATTGGGGTTACATTAAATAATCGAAGTAAATAATAGTAAAGGAATAATTAACATAGTTGCTAACAACCTCAAATTAAAACAAGAATTGATTGAATTCATATGCATTTGGTTAGTACTAACGATTAACATGAAATGATTGGAATTAATTGGGAGATTAATAAAAATATGGGAGGTTACTAAATGTAGATACAGTTGTAAATCACCCTTGAATTAAGCCGCGAACTAATTGAATTGATAGGCATTTAATTAGCGTTAGGGAATAATACGAAATGATTGCTATTAAGCGAGTGGTTCAGTGAAGCATGGGAAATAGACAAATGCAGATAGTAGGATTTGCGATATAAACAATCAAATATTATTCCTATTAGCTATGTGACTGATCTCTGCTAATTCTAAATGTTTAAATATAAATAAGACGAAACGGGAACGACACTGCGAATCAATTGATTGAAAGTGAAATATTCCGACCGCCACCACCTATAAAACTATCAAACTTTGACGCATCGACATTGAAAAATCATTAGATGTTTACTGTAGTTAAAGGCATCCGTAACTTCAACCAAAATACCTACCCAATTGTCAGAACTTTGCAAACTAAATATTTTATACAAGATAAGTTTTAAAGTTCTAGTATCTCGTTCTACAATAGCCACTTTAAATATACGGTGTACCAAATAGTAGTTTATTCGAAACAAGATCATTACCGATTTGAAATTTCTATTGTAAGGTACTTTACCAACGTCATGTTGCGTTTTAAGGTTTTTAACCGTCAGAAATTTGTAAAACTAATTTCATAGCTTTAGCTATTTCAGCACGTCCTTCAACTTTAGAGCTTTCATTCAGACACCTTTCAAAGCAATTTATAGCAACAAAAATGTGCTTGTAACCCTTATTGACTTTAGCATAAGCTATAAATTCCGCAAGATCCCATTTCCATGTGTCACATTCTTTTATGATAATTCGTTTGCATAGAAAACACTTTCTTATTGGTTTGCGTGTCTCATTAGCAACTTTCTGCTTATACGTGCTGTTTTCTACATTAAAGTTTACTTAAGCTAGTTATTTTTCTAACGCTAATGGTTTTTCATCTACATGGTCGTTAATTTCGGTATTCGTTTGAAGATTGCTTAGCAACGGAGGCTTCGAAGTCAGACAAAGCCTTCTCAGTTGCCCTTCTGACGACTTCTGATGGCTATAATAGAGAATGCAATTACCATAAATATATCTAAAGATTTAAGATTCTTCAGGATGACTTCTGATGTATTGTTTATTTCTCTGCAGGCCACAAAGAGGATTATTTATACAGCAAAAGGATAATTCCGCTGCTGTATACATAATCTCATGATAATACGAAATAGTAAGACATCTAGGACAACTTCCAATTGAACTCGATATTTTGTATCCTCCAAAAGGTATAATAAGTAAAGAATTCCTTGCAATTACCCCCTTACCTAAATATCGCCTCAGAGATTCAATTTAGCACCCATATAATTCCTGCATGTGAAAATATATAACCTTACACTTATAATACCGTCTTGTAGCATACATTTAACACGAGCATGAATTGCATGATAAATTTAAAAGCGTAGAACCACAGAATAGTATATATAATAGAATTTAGTAATTGCACAGAATAAATAATGAAATTGACTTTTAAAAATACATGTATAAGAAAATGTACAGGTCAGAATAGAGCGTAATAAAACATAAATAAACTGGCGAAAAGCCTTACAAGGTCACCTTCATAATTTAAAGTAGAGGGTTATAAATTAAATATTGAACTCCTTGAGATGTTTCCTGCACTATTGAGCTAAAGCTGCCGAGCCAGTCAACAAAGACAATTTGACACCAAAAATTTTACGTTAAGTTCTCTAACCAGTACGAAGTACCAAAGAAGTGTCGCAAGATTTCGTGTCGATAGTCCCAGTAACTATATCTATAGCTTTATTTATATACAACTTGTTGCATAGCTACTAAACTCATCGACACGAAATCTGGAAAAGTATTTAGACACTTACAACACACACATTCAACAAGTTACTAACTTGTAATTAAAGTTTATTTCATAGTCGTATGTATTACTCAATTACATTATAATACCTATGCGTACGTGACAATATTTACAATTGTTTAGATTTAATAATTTTATATGTACGTCAAATATTTGCAATTACGTCAAACTCAATCATAAAAATGTGAGAAATACAAATTTCAACTTACGAACATAATCCATTTTACATAGTTGTTTAATATTAAAATTTCTTATATCAAACCCAATCCAAACATTAGATTTATAAATTTCTACAAGTTACAGACTTCAAGGTAAAAGGTTGACATATTTACATATATATTCTCTTAACAACAACTAGTTAACCTCGTTTGCATACAAACTCGTTCAGGTTTGAAGGTGTTGCTTTCAGTAATCTATAACAGTATCTTAATTGTTAGTTTGTTACATAAGTCGTAAATATTAATATCGGGCTTAACATATTTCAAATTTTGTATATTTAGTTTAAGCTTTCTATTTGTAGGTAACTCATACAGTTCTGTATTTTGCTTGAGAAATTTAAAATTTTTTAAAAGCACTTGCAATCGTATATTACGGCGTCTTCGTAACCTAAGATTTTTTGTAGTTTACATTCCAACAAAATAGTTTGTTCGTTAACCTATTTAGCTGTAAGAATCAACCTATATCGTGGTTGAATCGTCTGCTCTCGTAGTTGAATCGTAGTCTTCGTCATCACACTCATAGGGAACTGTATCTATACCGTTGATTAGAATGCAACGTTTATCATTAGAACAGGAAAGAGCGATTTTATTTTGGCGAATCGTGTAAATGTTATGATTGATCTAATAGTAAGCTGCTTCCAAACAATGTTTGCGTTATCACGTAAGCTCTCCGCATAATAATTGAAGGAGATTGTATTCTCAATAACGTTCACAAATACGCCTTTCGATGTTTTTACATCTTTTGGGTTTGCCACTTTAACTGAATGCGACCAAGATTTAAGCCCAACAAATTCTGCCAAAATGGCTGCCCAATCATTTTACCTAAGACTTTTTATTTATTCTAGGTATCATGAATCTGTCGTTTTCCAAAAAGTTGGAAACATCAAAGTGAGGCGGATTGACTTTCATGAATCCGTAAGCATTAACGTTGAGGATTTCATACGTCAGACCATCTATGTCTGTATAAATCAGGCTTATTTGACCTACTCATAATTGTTTCAACATTCGTTTCTAGTGGATATCGTTATACATGTGTTAGGAATATCTAAAATTGCCGTCTCAACATACAAATTGGTTTATTGAAGTTTATTTCATTTTTGGTAGGTTCTATTGTAACAAAATTTTTATCAAAAATTGTTAAACTATCGAATTTGGTAGAGATAATAATAATAATACTTTATTACAATTAATGTAATATGCACAAATATGCCACAATAGCTGTAAATGTCAATTATAAATAATAGATTAATTGTAATTATTGTTTAGAAATTTATGTACGTTATACAGTTCCAAGGTTCAAAGAAAATCATGTAGTTGTTATTTATATTGATTTAGATTTGCGAGACATTTTATCTGGGCAGGTAGCTTGTTGTAAAATTTAATACACGTATAATTAAAATTGTTCTCGGTTGCGGAGGGTTTGTGCTTAGGAAAGCAGTAATTAGATTTATGCCTAGTAGAGTAGCTATGCGCAAAGGTATTTTGTATAAACAAATGCATATTTTTAAACAAAAATTTTAGAATTTCAAAGATGTAGATATCATGTATAGTTAAGATATTATTTCTTTTAAATTGACCTCTGCATGATTGGCGATAATGTAAATGATATATCACTCGTAAAATTCTTTTTTGAATTGTAAATACACGATGCAATCCATTGCTACCACCCCAAATGGTAATACAATATTTCAACAAGGGATAGCAACATCCGTAATAAATACAACGTAAAGCATGTTTTTCGGGTGAATCCCCCAGTTGCCTTATATAAAAGCAGACTTTTAACAGTTTTTTACATACTAAATCAGTATGTTCTTTCCATTTTAGTGTAATGTCAATTATAAGTCCCAACAAAAGTACCTTCGTTTGTGTGATGTATTTTCTATTTTTGAGTGTTATAGACCTTGGATAATATGTATTTCTACATTTGAATAAAGTAATCTTGGATTTATCATCGTTAATAGTAAGATTATTGTTATTAAGCCAGTGTTCTACAGCGGCCAAAGTATTACGAGCTTTTTTTATAAACATATCAATGCTATTATCCCTTATCAATAGTGTTGTATCGTCAGCGTAATTTATCATGTGTAGCGTTTTCTCTCAAATAGAGTGTTTTATGTTGTGAAAATCGTTGATATAGATAATAAAGAGTGACTGCTTTTTCAATTAATTTAGAGAAACCCGTTAATAAGCTGGTTGGCCTGTAGTATGTAAGCAGTTAGGATCACTTTTTTTATACAGCGAAGTTATTAAGGATCGCTTTAGGTACTCAGGAAAAATTCCACTTTCAAAGGATTTATTTATGATAAAATTTAAAGGTTCAATATATACTCTTGAGCATTTTTTTAGGAAGTGTATAGGAATACCATCTATACCGAAGGATTCAGTAGTATTTAGAGATTTAATAATTGAAGTAAGCTCATCAATGTTGGATGGAAAAGAGTAAAATGAATTCGGAGGACCGTTTTGCATTATTTCAGAATTGTAATAAGAAGTAGTTACAATTATCTAGAAATATTTGATTGCACTCGTTAGATAATGCGCGCAAATCCTGTGTGTGTGGTAAGGTTTGTTTCTTTGTCCGCCCTAGCTGGGTATTAATGATGTGCCATAAACACTTACTTTTGTTAGTGGAGTTTAATAATTGCTGCTCAAATTCTTGGGATTGTTGTTTTTTTATGGAAAGATCGTATAGTTTTTTATACTTGATAAACAGTTCTTTGAATTCATTACTATAGACCGATATTAATTGTAAGGTGGAGATAATTCGTTTTAATTCAATGATTTTCTTTGAAGGTTGGAAACGCTTTTTGTGATTCATATGAATTTTTTAAGAGGAAAATAATAGTTAAAGTATTTTAAAAACGTACCTAGAAATATGTTATAAAGTTCATTTACATCACTCGAATTGCTATATACACATTCCCAGTTTTCATTGGAGATGTCATTGATGAATTTACTTATTTTAGGGTCACCGAATATTCTTATTTCTTTAAGTTTACACAAATTTCTATGATCTGTTATGAAGGTGACAATTTGAGCTTTGTGGTCAGAGAAAGCAGTATCTAAAATAGTAGAATTGGTGATGTTGAAATTGTGTTGAGATTTGCTGTTATTTACTATTATAACATTATCTAAGCAAGTGCTTCTTTGAATGCTTATTCTGTTTGGGTAAATGAATATTATTTTAGGACCGAAGGAATCTAAGATATCGCTTAGGTGTTTAAGGTTCTTATTTTTATTTAAAAAATAAATATTGAAATTTTAAGCACCATAATGACCATTCCAGCAGTTGAATAACTTAACGTCTGTATTTTTGAATATCTTCCATTGTTTTACCTAAGACTGTATTGTTCATTAGTTTAGGAAGCGTCTTCTGGAAGAAGTTTTTTGCTGTAATTCTCATCGTCGTATTGAAATCAACCATGTAAATTGATCAACTTTAATTGCTATATATTTTTTAGTTAGTTTGATACCAGCTTTGAAACACTCCTTAAGATATAAATAATGAACTTCGTAACACTTTTTAGGTTGAAGCGCGGTCATGAGCTTCTTTACTCCTAAGTGTAAACTGCAAGAGCCCCCTCTCACCATAATCCGGGATGTCTAATACACCGTATGTTACCTAAAGTTTTCTGTAGGTGATAGATGCGGCATTCCTAAATTGTTACAATAAAATAGTTTAGATATATAGTACGTTCGTTTGAAATAAAATTGGACGTGTAAACGCTGTTTTATGGCCTGTATCTTCTAGAATACTCATTTATACCCCG